>SOPF01028568.1:934386-985864 GCA_012979155.1 Hypericum perforatum
TCTTCTTCTTCTTCTTCTTCTTCTTCTTCTTCTTCTTCTTCTTCTTCATTTTCTCCTATTTCCCCCCACTTTCTATCTATCCCCTCTTTCTCTATCAAATTCGTTACAAAAACACACTAATTTAACACAAACGGGAAAGGGAAGGTGGGCACCCAACATGTTGCGAAAAAAATAATTCAATTATAGAAATTCAATTACGGGAGGGATCAAAATAAAAGAAAGGGTTAAAAGAAAAACCTGAAACAAATTGGAGAGAGATCGAAACGGATAGCAACAGGAATCGACAAAGCCCGGATCTACTACACCTTGAGATTTCACTCATCTCTTTCCCTCTCTCTCTCTCTCTCTCCCTCGATCTTGGCTATCTTCTTCTTCTTCTTTACTTGTTGGAGAGAAGATTTAGCTTCTGAGCTCGGTACTTTGTTTTCTGCCTTCTTTCTGAGTTTTTTTCTTCTTCTTCAAATTGGTGTTTATGTTGACGGGGAAGGGGAAGGGGAAGGGGAAGGGGAAGGGGAAAAGGGCGGATTTTTCCACGGAATAAAGAGAGTTGAGTTATATTCCAAGTTCGCGTTTACAACGCCACCCGTATAACCATGACCTGATTCGGGAAAAGTTTACATAAGTACCATATAATTTCATGCTTTTACAACAGGATATTTTTATGTTTTTTAAATTGGTAATTTAGTTCTCGTGTTTGCAAAAAAATCTCCGGGTAAGTCCAAGGCAGCTGCCCGCTCCAAGCACTCATCGCCGACATCTAACGAGGTTACCAGACTCCTAACCCCACTCAACTCTATCACATGAAGTCCGTAAATGTCGGGATGCAAAGCTCGAGAACGCCACGCTCCTTCTTAGTGCGCCCAAACGAGAGACATAATCTGAAATTTTGCTCTCCGGGCACTGAAAGGGGGCGGAGTTTAGGGAACTCAAGAAGGAAGTACCGGATTTGGGACAGAAGAAGGTGGAGAAACAGAGAAAGGGGGCGGCGACGGTAGAGAAGCGGAGGAGGTCGAGTGATAGGGATGGGCTAGGTTAGGGGTCTGACAGCTTCGTCGGATATCGACAACGGGTACTTGGAGCGGGTAGAATTTTTTTTGCAAACTACGGGGACCAAAATACTAATTTGAAACCACAGAGTACCCCAATGAAAAAATGTGAAACCACATGGTATTTATGTAAACATTTCCCTTAAATTTAGTAGTTCTCTATCATATAAATAATTTTTGTTCATAAATTTAATGTTATTGTTTTATTTTATTTTTTTACATAAATTGATATTTTCACAAAGAAATATAACATATTTTACCATTTAAAAAAATATTATAACAAACCGATACCAAAGATACACCGGATCTTCTTGCGCAAACTCCCACCCACTAACCCGACCCACGAGTGAGGAAGTCGGAGGAGAGAGCCACCAACGCACCAACTAATCCCCCGCCCATACCATGATTCGATTTTAAAAATTAAAATGGTCTTTGTGATTCACTAGAGTTATTTTTTATGAGTAAAATTTTCAACACTTCTCACAAAAATTCAAAGAAAATAATTACAGGATATATGTACCTTGTGTATATCACCTAAGAGTCTAAGAACCTAGATAAAAACACGTTATATAAAAAAATTATGGCAAACAATGTTTAGTACAATTTCTAGTATCGAAACCCTAAAACACCCCAATTCATATCCCAAAGTATTCACACTCCTAATCCAATCCAAGAACCAGAGTTGTTTTGCGATGTTATTTGTGACATAATGTTTGGGTAAATTACATCTGGTCCCCTGTAGTTTGGAGAATTTAACTCTGATCCCCCTATATTCGTAATTCGATTAAAAGTTCCTTTAGTATGACGAAATTGTACCATTTGGCCCCTAAAACCAGAATCGGGAAATTTTTCGGCGAGAGACCACGGGAAATAACAAATATACCCCTGAGTTAAAAACACTCTCTCTCCTCTTCTTCCTTCCTCCTTTCTCTTCATCTTCTCCCTTTTCTTCCTCCACCTTCCTCTTCCTCGACCCTCCTTTTCCTCTGCCCTCCTTCTCCTCTCTCCTCATTCTTCCTCCTCTCTCCTCCCTCCGAAACATTCCCTCCTCCTCCTCTCTCTTCCTCCTCCCTTCTCCTCCTCCACTTTCCTCCTCTCTACTCCCTCCTCTCTCCTCCTCCGCCCTCCTCCTCATCCGCCTTCCTTCTCCTCCTTCGTCCTTCTCCTTTTTCCTCCTTCTCCCCCTTCCTCTTTCTCTCTCCTCCCTCCTCCTTTCTCCTTCGCCCTCCTCCTCCATTTCTCCTCCTTCCTCCTCCACTTTCCTCCTTCCTCCTTCTCCTCCTTCCACCTCATTCTCCTCCCTCCAAAATTCCCCCTCCTCCTCCTCCTCTCCTCTCCTCTGCCACTTTCCTCCTTCTCCTCCTTTCTCTTCCTCCTCCCCTCTCCTCCGCCCTCTTCCACTTTTCTCCTTCTCCTCTTTCCTCCTATTTCCTCCCTCCGAAATTCCCAGTCTTCCTTCCTCCTCCTCCCCTCTCCTCCTCCACTTTCCTCCTTGCTCCTCCCTCCTCCTCCTCCTCCCCCTCCTCCCTCTTCTTCCCTCTTCCTCCACCTTCTTCGTCCTCCTTCTCTTTCTCCTCTTCCTCTTCTCTTCCGAAGAGAGTTTTTTTTTGTTTTTTGATCAGGGGTACTTTTGTCTTTTCACGAGGTCTCTCACTGGAGAAAAACTCTGGTTCCGGCTTCAGGGGTCAAATGGTACAATTTTGTCATACTAAAAGGACTTTTTAATTGATTTGCAAATTAGAAGGGGACGAGAGTTAAATACCCCAAACTACAGGGGACCAGATGTAATTTACCCCTAATGTTTTTATGTGATACATTTTAAGCAAATAGAAGATGACACAAATAAATTTAACTTTTATTTTATTAGTAATGATGTGATATGACATGACAAGAATAGATGATATGTCAAAAAAAAAATCCATGTTTTACATATTTTTTTCACTGAATTTTTCGACGGTTGGGTTCTTTACAGAGGCTCAGCTGCAACCCATACACACTTATAAATTGGTTAATTAGTGTGCGTTTCCGATTTGGGAATCTAACTTGAGATTATGGGCTAACATGAATCATCCAAAAGAATAAACAAAGATAAAGTTTCCAGCAGCAAGGATTATGAAAAGACAAACACTAAAGCTACTTAAATTAAACAAACATTTGCAGGGACGCAACTTACAAAGCCTTGACATTGTTTAGGTTTTGTTCGGACGCAACAAGACATAATAGATCAAAGACAATAATAAAAACATAATCCCAAACAACCGATATAAAACACATGCTAATACATCTTTTTAAATCTAGATCATCACAACTCAATAATTCCGTAAACCCAACTCAGCGTTGACCTGAAAAATGGACGTCTTGCTCAGCTCCGGCCATCGGATGCCCCGAATCGCCATGGGAACCGTGACTTACCCTTTCCCGCCGGAAGAAGTCATGGTCGCCACCTTCGTGGCAGCCATCGAAACTGGGTACCGCCACTTCGACACGGCGCCGCTCTACGGGTCCGAAGAGGCCGTTGGCCGGGCCGTTAAAGAGGCGGTGGACCGTGGGCTTATTATAAAGGGTCGCCACGAGATCTTCATCACGTCCAAGTTGTGGTGCACCGACGCCCATCCCGGTCTGGTGCTTCCGGCTCTCAACAACTCTCTCAGGTAAAGGAAGTACCGTCGATAATATAGTTTGGTGATGAACCTATTTATTTTTACGCATTTCATTTATATATTTGGCTGGTTAAAAAAAATAATAATTTCATTGCAAAATTATGACATGACGAAATTTATATACAAATATTGTTTGGTAAGTTGTTCAGATTTTAACTGGTCGATATTATCATGAACATATTTCTAGTTACAGGATCAAAGATTAAATAGATGTCGTAACGTAGATTGCCCATATGAAAAAACTTTGTGTTTATTTTCTGTCAAATATAACATTCAGAAAAATTATTTCTGAAAGAATATACTGTAACGCTGATAATCTTTGATAAGTAGATAACTTTAGTTTTGATAAGTAGATTGTTGATGTGGCCTAAGTTTAAACTCGTCACTCGCACCTCACCCTTTCATAATACTAGTAGCTCTTTAGTTTGTGACGCTTAAAACCACGTGATGATAATCGAAACTCGTCAATATAAAGCATCTTAAGATATAAGAGCTTTTCAACCAAAAACTTTAGATGATAAGAAATATACAATTGTCCATCTCAGTCTAAGCTAAAACACTACCTAATGTGTGTGTGTGTGTGTTCAATTAATCTTATACTCTTTCATAAAGATAATTTTTCACATCATAATTACACTTGGCAACTATGAATTTTTGTCAATTCGTCAATGTTTTGTGTCATTAGTCCAAATATATTTTTGTGATTAACTTATAGATTTCTAAATTTTGTGCTTAATTAACAGGAGAATGGGATTGGAATACATAGATCTCTATCTCATCCATTGGCCAGTGACACTGAAACCAGGAACAACTGGATTTGACATCAAAGAAGGTGACTTGCTTCCTTTCGATATCAAAGGGGTATGGGGAGCCATGGAAGAATGCTCTAGATTGGGTTTGGCCAAGTCCATTGGTGTTAGCAATTTCAGCGCCAAAAAGCTCTCTCAAATTCTTCAACATGCCTCCATTCCTCCCGCGGTTAACCAGGTTAATTAATCGGGAATTTAATTTGTCTAGTATTGTGAGTAGGGAAACCATAAACTAGTACAAAATTACAAATTCATAATACTTGGTCAAGCAAGCCAATAATAAGCGACTAAATAATGTGAATAGGGCAAACGTTATTCAAAATAGTCCCCTAATTAATATAATTTGATAATACTTAATCCTAAATATGACTCGTTATTGTACAATACATATGTCACAAAAATAGTTTGTGATTTTGTCAATTCAATTCATTTAGGACAAGTGCTCGAATCGCAATTAACAATTTTATATGGGCATGTGTTGTGTGCAGGTGGAAATGAATGTTGGTTGGCAACAAAAAGCGTTGAGGGCGTTTTGCAAAGAGAAAGGGATTGAGGTGGGTGCATGGTCTCCTCTAGGAGCCAACGGAGCTATTTGGGGTTCCTTTGCTGTTATGGAAAGCGAAGTCCTCAAGGAGATCGCTGCCTCCAAAGGGAAGACCTTGGCACAGGTGCATAAACTCACCATTTTCAAACTGCGTACTCAGTTTTCAAGTGCTAACACGTATACATACACATACATAAACAATAGGTCGAACCAAGTTACCGGATTAAACATAATCGAATTTACGATTCTTGAGATTAAGGTTAGAAACATAGTATCATCTATGTATCGAATGATTGTCCCGATCTCGTAGGAGTAAACCATTTCTTATGGTGTTTTAAACAATTCATGTCAACAACTAGATGTCTATTAATTTGGTCCAAATGTCCAATTCCTAAATGATAAGTGGATGCAGGTTGCACTGAGATGGGTATACGAACAAGGTGTAGCCTTGGCCATTAAGAGCTATAACAGGGAGAGAATGAGGCAGAATTTGGAAATTTTTGATTGGGAATTAAGCCAGGAAGAGTTGGATAAAATCGAACAAATTCCTCAGCGCAGAGCGTTCACTGGAGAATGTTTTATACTGCCAGAAGGTCCGATCAAATCCTTGCAAGAACTCTGGGATGGTGAACCTTAAAAATGTTAAATAGTTTTGTTTTTACTATTTTGAAGTTTGTATTACTTGTGACAATAAATATTTGGATACCAACGGTGAATTTGTCCATGTTTCCCTCAATTTTTTCAACATCGGCACTTGTTACGTACCCTTTGAATATTATAATGTAATTGGAGTGAGGGAGGAGTACTATCAAATAATTTTGTTTCTATTTGAGTCAATTCATTTAAAAAGCTCTCTCCCACACAAAATTGCATGAATCCTATTCAATTATAGATTAAAAGGTTCATCTAATCTTTGTCCTGATCATAATCATATTCATTGTCATAGGATCCTAATAATGAACATTTTTATTCTAAGATAACATAATAAGAGTAAAATATATGTTGCAGGACAAATTACCGTAATGGAAGGCTGTCACTTGGTACGCAACTCTCTCTCTCTCGTATGCCCTGAGGTCTTTAATACAGTTTCAAAGATTTTAAATAAGATTATAACATTTTTTTGTTTTTTATAACATAGAATTTATACCCAAAAAATCCATCATAGATATTATTATTATCAGTATTAATAATATAAAATTATTGACACTAGACAAGACAAGTTCAAAGTGGGCCAGCTCAACATCCTTAGGACCAGTGGGCTATTGGGTATTTGGGCTGGACTCAACTGATATATGGACCCAACATCTAACATCCAACATCATCCACCCACTTCATTCATCTCCGAACAAGATAGAGAATAATAGATAAAGCCAGCCATTTGTAAGAGTGGAAACAAACAAACTAAAGGGGAAATGGCGTTAATGGTTCAAGCACTTTCACTTCCTCCTATGGCTCCTCCGTCTCGCTCCGTTAACGCTAACCGACGGAACCTTGTCCCTCTCACTAACTCCGTCTCCTTCCCTGCCTCACAGCCTCGCAAGGTACTACGAGAGCACTCGTGTCCCTCCTTTTTCCTTGTAAAAAAAAAAGTATTTGGCAATTTTTCGAGGTTAAAGATGGTGGGTTTGGTTGCATATGGAATTCGAAGCGGCGAATGAACGAGCGGGTTGATCTCGTGGCTCGTATTTGGTTTCGAGGGGAGGGTTGGGTTGGGTTGTACTTGAAGTGACCTTAAGGCTAAGATTTTTGGATTGGATGCGGTACTTGTGCGGCTTAAGGTAGCTAGGACTTTATCAACGTAAATGCGGGTTTTTTACCTTGTCGAGGTGCTTTTTCCTCTTGCGGGTTCGAAAGAGGGAATCCCAATGATGGATCTTTGAATTAGGATGTAACTGATTTCCACACCCAAAAAGAAGCTTCTTAGGACTTCCAGTTTATCGGAAAGGATATGCTTCTTTACGAGCTTTTGAGATAATTCACAATGTCGCGAAGCTTCGTTCTGCTTTCCTTTGTATTTGGAAATTGCTAAGATGTGTTTTATCTTGGTCCCATCTTGGTCTGGTTTAGTTGGATGCTTCTCTTGATTTTATGAGACTTATCCGGTTTGCACTTTGAATATGCATTGTCCAAAGGTTAAAGGTCTTACCATTCGATGTGCTCGTGTTGGCGGGGTTGAGATTCCCAACGCAAAGAGAGTGGAGTTTTCTCTTCAGTACATCCATGGTGTTGGTCGCAACCTGGCACGCACTATTCTCTCTGATATTGGATTTGAGAACAAAGTAACTAAGGAGTTGTCCGAGGAAGAGCTAATTATTCTCCGGAAAGAAGTCAATAAGCACTTGATCGAGGGTGATTTGGTAATTCCTTCAAGCTATCTTTTAGTGCTTTAATGTGGATGTTTGTATGTAATTTCTGTTCTGAGCTGAGGTCGGTATGATGTTTGCTTATCGCAGAGGCGGTTTACCGCTTTGAATATAAAGAGGTTGAAGGAGGTTCGGTGCTACAGAGGGATCAGACACATCAAAGGTCTGCCGTGCAGGGGACAGCGCACGAAGAATAACTGCCGTACCTTGAAGGGTAAGAAAGTTACCATGCCGGGGAAGAAGAAGACCCCGCGTTAACCAAGCGGGTCCTGATCCCTTTCTTTATCGTCTTGCCATGACTTTGTAATGTTGAATGAAACCAGCTTGTGATACTGGTAGAACAACTAGTTGAATTTATTATGTCGGAGCTTGTAATGGTTGCTAGAATCAAGCTTCTGTTCTGCTTTACTGTTTCGCGTTCGGGGGGGACACTTGAACATATTACTTCCTGTTATTGCAAAACTTGGCTATGTTCACTTGGATCCTGTTATGCGTGCTCACTTCCCGCCGAAAGCTCAAATTTTCAGAGACTAGTAACCGACTTGTGGGCAAGATTGAATCAATTTCGGAAAGAATTGGAGACCTACAAAAGAATGCTACTCCGGACAAAAAAGGCCTTTGCAGGTCATCTCTATGGCTAGGGATAGTGAAATGCCTTAACCTCCCTTCTTGTTTTCTCATATAACCATTACATAGGAATGCCTTGGAGAAGTTATCTTCTACTTCTCTCTTGACATGGTGGACAAACACATCGGTTTCTCCCTCGTTTCTGTTCCTAGTCATCATCCCAGCCTTGTATGAACCATGGCATCCTTGCGGGCGCCTCTTCGTAGTAGTATCCGCTGGGCGCATCAACCATTATCAGGTCCCATTCTGTGTTGTAAACCTCCTCGGGTAAGCCTTTCAGGGCAAGTTGGCACATTGAGTACTTGGGATCTCCAAGTGCAGTGCACTCAAGCCCTCTCCCAACTTCCATGAGGTTATTAGCTTGGTTTACTTTACTATTGTAGTTGACATGGTAGGACTCTAATGCAGGGACCGGCACCTGGTCTGCATTATCCCTGCTTCGTGTTCTTTGAGAAAGACTGTCCTGCCATTGTAGTTGAGAGCACTCCACATGGCCGAGGCCAAAAACAAGGAAGTTGCAAGGTGACTTCTTTTCTAGAACCCTCAATGTCACTGACATTTCCTTTGGCGTTTGCTGCGGCGTGATGGTGGATCTTATCGCAGCTCGATAAGCAGCTTCCCCGACTGGACTCCTTGACATGGTTCAGTATCTAGCTTGGATGATTCTCACGTTGGGAGATGGTGTGGTCTCATCGTACTGCGAAAACAAGCTTGACCGTACAATGAAGAGTAGCCGGAATGCCAAGAACACACCTACTAGAAGGAGCTTTTGGGTAGGAATTTGCTGGCTTTTAGTCCGCATGTGTTATGCAAGAAAATGATGCTTAGGAGAGAACACAGAACTGTGCCAATTGGCCTTATCACTTGTAGACTTGGCACCTCTACATGAAGGAAAGTGTAAGTTGTGGTTTTGGGTTATCAAGGAATATGGCGGATGTTCAAGTTAGTTGGTTCCAGGTGGATGAATATGAATCATACCCTTCGACACCATCTTGCTGAAGAAGAATGCAGCATACTTGAGCTTCCCAGCTCCGCAAAGCTCCTGGACCAAAAGCGAGTACGTGCCAAGATCGCAGAAAACATCGTTCTCGGACATATGATCTAACAGATACTTGAACGTCTTCATCTTCTTTCAACTCCCTGCACTTCTCTAGCACGTCGACCATCCGATCATACGACTCCGTTCCAAATGAAGACCCCGAGCACGAGGACCCAGTTGTTGCCGAACCTCTTCAACGCGCGGGCAATGAGCTCGTTTGAGGGAGGGCAATAAATCACACCCGTTTAGAGCGTCCACGACGCTGTCGACCGAAGGATATTGTTTCTTGTGGTTCAGTCGTTAAGCAACGAACGAAAAATGTGACTTTCGAGACTTAATACATCATAGATCATACTAATGGATTGTAATATTTACTTGGAATGATGAGAAACAAACCCACATGTTCTTCCTGCCTTAGCAAAGCTAGCTAGCTTGTCACTCCAACCGTGGTCGGATCTGTAGGACTGGACATATAAAAAATTATCTATTACATCCAAAAAGGATTTTATTGCAGTACTAGTCTATATAAGTTGATGTACTTTCAAACTCGATTGTAGATAAATGAATGAACTCATACCTAATCTCGATATAGATTAAATATATATATATATATATATATATATATATATATTCTCCATGGACAGTAAAATATGTAACATCGTTGGTTAAATATTTGGTAAACCAATGGGTCGATGGTAAGGATCCTGAGAAGTCTGGATCTTTACCTAAAAATAGGTAAGATCATCTCTTGCCCCTCAGAGCATTTCTCAAATAGAAAAAAATTGGTTACATGCGTAAGATGGGTGTGATTTTTTATTGAATCTAAACTTCTTGCCATTACCAATTTTCAATCTCTAAATTATAAATTTAAATCTGTTCCAACCTATGCCCACGAACTGAAGTAGCGACTCTGTCTGAAAGTGACAAGTTACACTTGGGGTGAAGAACCTACGTTTCGGTGTCCGTGCTCTCTCAACTAACGAGCAAAAGTAACAGAAAACTCTATATTTCTTCTATACAAGTTACGGGTTAGGAACTGATTTGCGAATGCCAAAAAAAGGCAAAAGATGGATCCTCTGTACTGGTTGGTGTCACACCATAAACCCAGCACCATCTTGCCATAACGCAGTAGATTTCACAGCCTTCCAAGTTATCTCTGGTACAAAGTTCAGCCCTTCTCTGCAGCATATTCCTAGACCCGACTCGAGATCATTCGACGATGAATTGCTGCCAATGATATGTGTGATCTTACAGTTGTTAAAGAGCGTCCTGGTCGGCCGAGTTAACTTCAGATGCTGAACAATGTGACTTCAAATACCATGTTGCAAGCATCCCTTCAACCAAAATGGAGCCACGAGAACGTCATCTCCGGGGATCGGATCATCACCTGAGACCGTACAGAAGCGATTCAGTTTGTCTGTTTTGGTCCGCTTTGGACTTCCCTGTACGGGCTTTGCGAACAGCTTCCTGGATTTGTCTCTCGTGCTCTTTTAGCATCTCCTCGATGTTCCCACCCGAAGGCATCAGTGGCCCCGAGTAATGCATCCGGCCTTTCTTTGCAAAAAGACCCTGCATGTACCCAAGTCTCGTCGTGTTAAAGTGCACATAAACTAAACGAATCATTTAACTGAATGGAATGAGCAGAAGATGTGTAAAATAAAACGGGAACAAAAGATGATAGTTGCATGCTCACCGCTTTACGGTCCAAGCCGGGCGGCTGATCTTCCTTGCTTGGCAAGTTCGGCCGCAGTAGATGATGCGAAGAATCATCCGGATTATTATATCTGGCACCGAACCGATCTCCAGGCCAGTGCTCATTAATGCTACTACTAGCACTACTGCAATCCAGCTGTGAACTTCCTCTAACCGCGACAGAACTAGAAAATCTGGACAACTGAGCTGCCTCGCGATTAATATAAGACCGCTGTGTTTTAAAGTTCGTACTCTTCGTTGATGATTCTAGAAAACTACTAGTGTCCCTAAAAGCGTCATCGTTATTTGGATTCATCGACTGGCCAGAATGAGAGAATCCATTACGTGGCTCAATAGGAAATCCAGAACCACCATCCCCTTCTCGGTTGAACTTCTTGCTGGCACTTATCAAGTTACCCTGCCATCGTCGCTTCTGGAATTAAAAGTTCAAAGATTTCAGGACTGCAGCAACTGAGACTCAGAAATCTCGAGTTGAGATGTACAGAAGACGTTACCTGTATGGATGCTTGCAGCTCAGCATTGGCATCTGGAGCAGCAACCAATTTTGATCCTTTTGGATTCCTTTTAGCAGGTTCATTTTGAAGTTCTTTACCATCGGCTGCTTTTCGCCTGGTGGTGGTTGGCAAAAGGTCATGTTTCTAACAACTTAGCAGAAGTTTTTCTCTTTATTATGAATGAAATAAATTTGTAATCAAAACATGTTTTCTTGCAGCAAGTAATATAAATGGGAGCTATTTATAGTGCAGGCTTAGAAAGGTTGCTAGAAAAGTTAATAATCAATAAACTGAAGTAGCAATCAGCGGAAAGCTGTAGCATCATAAGAGTTGCTTACCTTCTAGCTTCCTCGTTCCTAAGCTTGGCATCAAACTCCTTACTTGGTGGGTACTTTGGCAAACTTGACGGATCACAGGGGAGCGGTTTGGTTGTGAAGAACTGGAAGAAGTCCGGAAAATCCACAAGTAAAAAGTCAGCATTGACCGGAAAATCCTTAGTTGGCTTTCACAAAAACAACACATTGTCCGCAAGACTACATTTTGAAGCAGACACTCCAATTCAATTCATATTTCTATCTAAGCGGCAGACATTATGCTCTACTATAGTCCTTACAATTAATGGACATAGCAAAAAGCGTGCAAAAAATAATAGCTGAAACATACATCACTCTCGAGTGCTGATGAAGCTGTTCCACGGTACTGAGGTTCTACAGCAAGCAAGATATCCAAAAGGGCCAAAGCCGATGATGGGAGGTCCTTAAACGTCTCCGAAACACAGCGCTTGTAAGGTTGTTGAGGCTTGAAAATAGTTGCATGAGGCAACTTTGAGGTCTTCCAATATTCTTCCGAAGGAGAACCACAAAGTTTGAAGATTTTATGAAGTTGCTCAACCTATGGATGAAGATAAACAAGGTAAGAAGGGAACAATAACTCACAATGCTGAAGAAACCATACGTCAAAAATTGTAGTACCTGCAACGCTATGCTCGATTCATGTAACCTAACAGCTGAAAACTTGATTAATTTGATGTTTAAGTGACAGACTACTGTAGATGATGGTTCAATTAGAAGAACAAAGACAACAAAAATAACCATTTATAACTTCCACTTGGTCTAATTTTCTGTCAATCTATCTTCCCTGAGCAGAGAAAACTCACAAAACAACACTCAAGTAGGACCATAACCACGGCGTACAGGTCCTATCTCACATATGCCAAATATCACTTATATAACCGTATTGTTTCTCTGCATCTACTTGAACCGGATTTCTAATTAACCTAGCAATTGTGTAGCAAGATTGTATCATAATTTTAAACAGTGTCTAAACCACCTCCTCCAAGAATTACCAGACAACACATAATCAACCATTTACTGTTTTACTTTACCGTTATAGTTAAATTTAGACCTAGTGGTACACATAACATGTCAACTAAGTGATCAATCATCACGCTTAACCACAACCAACAAGTCACGAAATGTACCTCTGTTCTTCCAGGCATAATAGGCTTCCCTGCGAACAATTCTGCAAGTATGCACCCTGTGCTCCATAAATCCACAGAAACTCCATAATCTGTAGCACCGAGCAGAAGCTCAGGAGGTCTATACCATAACGTCACTACGCGACTGGTCAGAGGCTGCTGCTTCTGCTGGTTGAAAAACGTTGCGAGCCCAAAATCACCAATTTTGAGAATTCCTCTGTAGTCAATGAGTAAATTAGAGCCTTTGATATCACGGTGCAACACTCCGTGACTGTGGCAATATGCAAGTCCCTTCAGTAATTGTTGCATATAACATTTGATCTGCATGAAAGAAACATTTAAGCCACCAAATAAACACATATTATAATCAGTGCAAATGCTAATATCGCAAATTAAGAGCTCTTAACAACTGGAACGCAGCCTGTCATGTATATAACTTACCAATCATGATGGAAAAATGTAAATCATATTTTCTATATAAGATTGAACAAATCACGTCTTGCAAAATACAAAAGATCGGACACATCCATTAGATACTTCCACGGATCAACGAGGGTAACTGTCAGCAAGAAGCAGGGTCCAATACATGAAAGATATACATCGACTTGTGAAAGATGATAATGTTAAGATAGAACTGAGACCTCCAAGTCAGTCCAGCTGCTGTTGAATATCTTCTTCTTTCAATTTGAAAAAGTTATCTATCTCTTCATCCCTAATCAATGGAAATGGTTTAAATCTTCAAATGAGAAACGACTCTATTGGTCCATTATTTCCTTTCTACGTTACTGTAACCAAGGAGGACATATGACAACAGTTATAAGGACCCCCTAGTCCTATTATTTAAAACTTGAAGCTGCATAAACCATTTAGCTCTTCTATGAAAAAATTTGAAGGAAAATAAAGACACCTGTACTTCAGTGAACTTGACTCCTGGTGATGCTAAAAGTCCGGCAAGGTCATGCTCCATGTACTCAAACACAAGGTACAAGCTCCCAGAGACCCTCGAAATATTTATACCTTCAAGCTTCATTACATTGGGGTGATCAAGTCTGCGCAAGATGATGATTTCTCTGGCCATAAATCGGACACTTTCCGGATCCATGTTGGCAAACCGCACCTTCTTCAATGCAACAATTTTGTTTGTCTCCAGATCACGGGCTCTGTAGACACTACTATATGTTCCTTGGCCAATCTGCAGAATTTATGTTTGAAGGAAAGCTTAAGCTAGGCACAAAAAAAACGAAGTACATTATCCTTTCCAAGAGGACATATAAAGAACCATCCGCTGATATAACCTTATCACTGTGCTTTTAAGATCAATTCTACAGCATTTCAACGGAGCAATGTCGAGACCAAATTCACAATTAAGCAATTGCAGAACCTTGAAACTGACCTTATCCAGCTTCTCAAATGAGTCGGCCCCTCTAGGCACCCATCCATTGATAGCCTCTCCAGCCACAGCAGTCAGCCAAGAAGGCCAACCCGCAACAACTTGCGCTCCTCTCTCCCCATTCACCATGGCAACGACCCTAGACCTGACCCTATGATCGGGAAATGGCGAGACAATCCTCCTCTCCTCATCATCCGAAACAACAGGAGTCGGCCCCTGCGTATCAACTCCGGGGTGGTTCGAAATCAACCTAGAGGTCGCGTCATTGCCATTGTCATCCAACCCACCAACATCTTTGTCTAACCGTTTGGAGGATCGGACCGTTCCTTTCCTCTTCGAATTGTTCTCGTCCACATCTGCTCGAATGCCTTTCGAGCAAATGCAGCCCATAAACTTGCCCCACAACTTCTTGAGCCTCGACAGCGTGCCTGACTTGATTAACCTCAATTCTCTCTAGCATCAAAGCCTTAAAGGCCAATGTCGCAATTTGAACATACAAACCAAAGAAACTAACAGCAACCACAACAAACCAAGATCATTGGATGGACCCTGGAAGCCAATTTTGATAAATTATCAAAGCAATGTGGATGTGTTACAACGAACAGACAAGAACCCAGGTCCCAGACGAGGGAGAAATGTAGAAAGGCGGGACCTTTAGAGGAACAATTGGACAGGGAAGGTCAAACAGAAGAGCACAAAACCACAATGTCCAAAAGAGAGGAAACCCAGTTCAAGGGGACATGGTACGAGGTTGTAAAGGGGCCAATTTTTGTCGAACGGTTTCGGATATTAATTTTTTTTTTTCGGCCAAAAAAGCACCAAAGGTGGTGTGGTAACAATGGTTTTAAAACCGAACTCCGAAAATCTTCAAGATTATTTTTGATTCGTCTGGTTTATCGGGTTGGGTCGTTGATGGATCATAACTCTTTTTATTTAAACTAATAATTATTGAATAAGGTGAAATAAAAAAAATTAGCATAAAATTAAAAAATATCGAATGAGTTCAAAATATTTATCAACGTTGGTACACTGTTTATGATAATATCAATTTAAGACGTCTATGACTATACGAATATGATAATATGAATATTATTATTTGACATATTAGTAAAACCGATTAACATTTTATCAAACAAAAATTAAATATATAAGTTTATTGTGAAAGCAGAAGTGTAGATTATCAATTAATTTAGATAAAATAAAAAAAAACCATTAATTTATTGTGAACAAGTAAACTAGGTCATCCAGGATATTGACCTGGTAGTCCAGCCAAATTTTGAGAGATCGAAAGAATCGTCGAGTTTTAGTCAACCATCAACTCAAGATTGGTCTCGAGTAATAGTCTGATTGGTTGGATTATCGGTCAGATTATAATTTTGAAAACATTGGGTTACCATTATTCTTACAAAAAATAGTTGTGAAAAACTAATATTTCTAAAACTAAACTATTAAGTCACTTAAAAAATTCAACTTTTTAGGTTATCCAATCAACTTAGTCGATCTACCGTCAATCAGAAACTTTTTTTACTAATAATTATTAAACAATTTGAATTTTATGGAATGTTCAAAGGAATTTGAATTGAAAATTTTATAATTATTTTTCAATAAAATTTAGACGAGTTAACTTGAACTTTAAACTATAGACAAGATTAGTTTTATTTTCAACCATCTCGCTTAACGATATTGAAGGGTGATAGTGTCTAATGTAGGCCTCTTATTATATGCATTTGTTTATATGAATGGATCCCGGGAGAGGGTTCGATCACTCGAGCAGGAATATGCACAACACAAGACCATATGGAAAGACCAATATCAGATTACTGGGAGGATGGAAATGGGAGCTCCTAAACGAATTCCTACTTGACCACTAGAAACTGAAAATCAGGGCAATCTTTGTAGACGAGTCAGGAGGAACACAAGATCATCTCGCTTGGAAATGCATAAGCAATGGGGAATTCTCTATTAAATCAGCCTACTTGGAGAGATGTGGGGAGGGAAGCAATGACCCCAACCAAGGAATAAGGTGGAAATCCATATGGAAACTAAAAGTCCCAGAGAGAATTCGATATTTTCTATGGACTTGTGTCAAAGGAAGAGTCATGACCAACAAGGAACGGATTCGAAGGAAATTTGCAGCCAACTCTTATTGCCCCCTATGCAGAGAGAGACTAGAATCAATCATTCACATGCTCAAGGACTGTCCTTGGGTAAGTAAAGTATGGAGAAACTTGATACCCATGGAAAAACAATCCATTTTCTTCCAATTAGACCCAAAAGTTTGGCTACTGGCAAATATGGAATAAAACACGAGTTATCAAATTCCCTAATCGTGGAACACAGTCTTTGCAACAACATGTTGGTGGGTGTGAAAATGGCGTAACATGGCAGTATTTGGATTACCCAAGGAGCTTGGGGATAGAAAGACTTTCATCCACGATCAAGCAAGGAGATTCGAAGAAGCATGGAATGTTAAAGTGGATAATCCAGTAGCAAATACACCAGCTAATGATACAAAAGGATGGAGGCCTCCTCCTATGGGATGGGTCAAACTTAATGTGGATGAATCTTCGAGAGGAAACCCAGGCAAGGCAGGAGGTAGAGGACTACTATGCGACAAAAAGGGGAGGTAGATCGCAGGCTTTCTGAAAGCAAATGGTTTATGTGATTCGATTATATCAAAAGTATGGGCGATTTGGCATGATCTAAACCTAGCCCATAATCTGAAGATACGTAAATTAGTAGTGGAATCAAACTCCTAGCAAGTCGTGAGATATATTACCGAGGGCATTTCCCTATCTACACTCGTGACGAAATGCAAAGGCCTCCTTGATCGCTTTGGATAAACGCAGGTCCTGTTCAATCATCGGAAAAACAACAGGGCTACAGATCACTTAGTAGGCCTGACCCTCAACCTCCTGGAGGATTCTTGTACTTTAGATGTCCCCGTAGAAAGTTGCTTACCTTTGTTAGAAACTGATGCAGCTTTTGCTCTAAGCATGTAACTGTTTTATGTCTTTAAATTAATGAAAGAGTGTTATGTACTCACCTCACTCACCAAAAAAAAAAAAGAGAAGTGTTTTATAATCTTCTCTTGGGGATGATAATTAGATTCGAATCCTAAGGGTCTACCCAGTTTTAAACTGAAAAGTCTAGGATCTATTGACTTTGACCGGGTCCTACATCCGAATTCTATCCGAATCTTGATTTTTTAAAAGGATGAGGGTATGGATATGGATTAATAAGATCTTATCCGGATCATACCTGAATTATATATATATATATATATATAATAATTTGTAGACTTTACGCAATAACGTAGGAGTCTAACCCTTTTGGCCGCCTCTTCAACTTCCTAATTAAACATCCTAAACTTAAACAACCTAAAAAAACCATCTTCAACTTCTTGCTCGTGATATCTATTACTAATTTTTTTATGCTACTGCATCATTGTTAGATGCTTTTTTTCTTTCTCTTGGACTTGATGTAATTTGCTTATTTTCATGGAAAGAATTATAACTTGATGAAGATAAAAGTCTTATCATTAGTAAGTATTTTAATTTTAGAATGCATATGAACTTTGAGATTGTAGGTTTAGATTTTTTGTAGTAATTTTTTTATGTACATTGGACCCACAGATCGATCCTCATACTACCTCATTTTTTAGAGCCTTATTCTGCTGGAATCCTATTTTTAAAAGGATAAAAATAAGGATATGGGTCCACCTTAAAAATAAGGATATGAATCTTGCCCATTGTCATTCTTATCTTTTCTTCTTATTTTTTTTAATCTTCACTTCTTAATTGAAAAGTGATATATTCATATCAACCTTGAAGATTACATTAGAGAGTTAGATGTTACATTGCACCTCTTTCTATCTAGTTTTAATTTTCAATCGATTTTTTTGGAATTATCATATTCATTTTTAGTTTTCGTTTCTACTACGGCAATATACTTATGCACTTAAGATGTTCGTTAACAGCTTCCTATTTTAACGAGAACAAAATTCATATATTTGGAGAGTAAATTATTCCTTTCAGATTATTTTGGAAGGTTGAAGCATTTTAATTATTTTATTAACATATGAACAACTTATTATTATAACAGTTGTTATTTTTAGAAAACATGGGGTACCATTGTTCTTACAAAAAATAGTTGTCTCGACCAATATTTCTAAAACTAAACTCGGAACTCATTCAAAAAAAAAAATCAAATTTCTAGTTCATCCAGTTAACATAGTCGATCTATCATGAATCCGAAACTTTGTTTTACTAATAATTATTAAAACAAGTTGAATTTTATGGAAAGTTCAAAGGACCTTAATTGAAAGTTTTATAATTGTTTTCAATAAAAGTTTGGCAAATTAGCTTAAATTTCGAGCTATAGACAATATTAGTTTTATTTTTCTCCTACTATTTTCACAAAGAGCGAGAATTGACGCACCCACCGATCCATAGCAAACGAGATAGAATTTATTAAGTATTCGGAATTTTAAGATTGTGAGACATTAGTCAGTAACTTGACAAGCGAAAATGCTATTGCACACACAGCTCTGAACTGTTGATCTAGGGGACGATGCGAACCGTTAATCTATACAATCTGACAGTCCGAATTGTGTATTTGTGTATACGTCGTGCACACGACAAAAGCATGTGTATTGCAACATTTTCGCTTGAAAAAGTTTGAGGATAAGCTCGTAACCCACCTAACCTAGGATTATATTGAGATTTATTGCTCTGCGCTTATTTGAGTTTCGAGTTATTTAGTATGTTGGTACAGAAAGTATCGAATACAACCACGTCGCATAACGATGTGGTTGCATAACGATGTTGAAGGGTGATAGTGTCTAATGTAGGCCTCTTATGTCGACCCATTTTCCATGCTCTGACTTGGGAAGCGCGAAAATGTCCCCTTGCCTCCTCTTCTATCCTCAACTCCTTCCTCTTTTCTCCCATCTTTCCTTTTCTTCCACCTAATCTCCGGCTTCGTCCGGCCTTTCTCCGGCTTCGTCCGGCTTTGCTCCGGCTTCGTCCGGCTTTTCTCCAGTTTCGTCTGGCTTTTCTCCGGCCTTGTCCGGCATCTCTGGCTCTGTCCGGCTTCCTTCTCCTCCTTCTCCACCTTCCTACATGCGCCATCTCTTCCCCCTCTTTCCCTTCCATTTCCGGTCCCATCCTTCCTGCCCCGTGCTCCTCCAGCTTTCCCTCCTCCTCACCTCCCCTTCACCTCCTCACATCCCCTCCTCTTCACCTCCTCCAGCTTCCCCTCCTCCTCACCTCCCCCACATCTCCTCATATCCCCTCCTCCTCACCTCCTTCAGCTCCCCCTGCTTCCCCTCCCCGATCGTCAGTCCACCCTCCCAGTCGACTCTCTTCCCCTCTCCCTTCATCACCCTCCCAGCTGTGCCGTCCAGTCCTCGTAGTTCTAAGGCGCCGTCCAGCCCCCGTCCAGTCCTACCTTGTCTCGCCTCTGCAGCGCCGTCCTCCTCAGCCTTGTCTCGCCTCTGTAGCGCCGCCCTCCTCAGCCTTGTCTCGCCATTCAGTCCAGCCCAACGCTGCCTCGTCTTCAACAGCCTACCTCAGCATCACCGTCCAGCCCGCCTTCTCTGTTCGCTCTTACGTTGTCCAGCCTCTCCGTCCATGCCATCGACACCGTCCTTGGCATCCTTGCCTGTCCAGCATCTCGGTATTCCCTCTCCTCTCTGTAGGTTTCTTTTTCCAGGAGCTCTTCCACCGGCGTGTCACCGGCTGCTTGCTTGTGACCTATTAGTGCTTCCTACCGATCAATTGTTGTTCGGGGATGTGTCGACTGTGGTTTTGGAGGTTTGGGCATCTGTGGAGGCCTACATGGATCCTGGGTTTCGGTGGGAGGTCGGTTTCCACCTCAGCATCGGTTTGTTTGATTGTTGGGCCCGCTGGCTTGCTGGGTCCTTTAGCTTGTTGGGCTAGTTTTGGATTATGTTGGGCCTTTGGTTTTCCTTGTTGGGCCTGCTTTGGGTTTGTTTGTTGCTTTATTCATCTGTGATGTCTCTTTTTCCGGGCTTCGTCTGTTTGATGGCTTTGTCGGATTTTTGTTTTGCTTTTGTTGTTGTTTGTTTCTGTTTTTGCCTGTTCTGTTTTCCTTTTGGATTTTATTGCTTGTCCATTGGGTGTGGGAGGAGAACCTTATCTCGGTCGATTCGCGTCGACATTGGCTCTCTGCTGAGTGTATCTCGTATACACTCAGTTGCCCTCTCGACTTTGTCTTGAGATTTTTAAACCGAACTTCATTTTGGCAGAATCCGCCTCGATCGATGATTTTATTACCTTTTCGATCGCCTTTCCTCCCCGTCCTGTGCCTCCTTGCACCTGTTAGATCAGTTTCAATTTCTGTTTGGATTTCTTGCTTTACTCTTGCGATATTTTTGCTTCGCTTTGTAACCTTTGTTATAATATAGTTTGTGCAACCCGTAAAAAAAAATGTAGGCCTCTTATTATATGCATTTGTTTATATGGAGATGATAATTGATATTGTGAACTCGGAGGATTTGTTTCTCTGTTGTTGGGATAGAGAAGTGCTTTCTAATCTTCACTTCTTAATTTTTTTTTTTTGAATCTTTAATTCTTAATTGAGAAGTGATATATTCATATCAAGCTTAAAGAATACCTTAGAGTCATATGTTACATTGTAGATATTTCGATCTAGTTTTTTTGAAATCAATTTTTTTTTAATTATCATATCCATTTTTAGTTTTTGTTTCCACGGCAATATACTTATACATTTAAGATGTTCGTTAACAGCTTCCAATTTTAACGCGAAAAAAATTTATATATTTGGAAAGTAAATTATTCTTTCAGATTATTTGGAAGGTTGAAGCATTTTAATTATTTTATTAACATATGAACAACTTATTATTATAACATTTATTGTTTTTAGCAATTATTATTGTTAAAATTAATCCCCTCCTACTCCCTATAAAATGGTTGGAGGACCATGTCTTATACACAGAATAGACATCTCCATCCCATTTACAAAATTTAGGTTGTAGTGCTCCTGCTAGTAACACAATTTCATGTTTAACTTTAAAGAATTCAACAACCGAAAATTTATGCGTCAACAATTAAGTTTATATTATATATTTTATGCAATCTATGAATTTGTTTATCAAAATTGCTCCAATAATTATTGTACTAACAGAACCACAAGTTTTGTAAATTGGAATATTTTATTTCTGATCTCAACACAATATGATGTTTTTATTTATAACCAAAGATGTGTTTAAACTTTTCAATATCTCATATTAACGTCATCATCGTACATTATGTTGGTCATGGTTCAAATTCTGAAAAAAATTGATTTTGAAAATCATAATCCCTATTGATTGATTTGATAAATTGTATATAAATTCAGATTTGTATGATTTGTTTTTACTTTCAAACAAATACAATTTCGTTTCACCCCAGTTACCTAGGGGATGACCACGGTTCAAATTTCGATGAACTAAAATTCTTCAATATCGAATTTCATGAATTATGATTCTTATTTTATTTATCCAAGTAACGATTTGAATTCGAATTCTAATTTTTATAAGGTAATTTGTACGAATAAAATATTTAACATATTTTTATTTTCATGGTAATTGATTCAAGCTACTAAAACACATTATAATTAATGTTGTTAAATGCCCAAAATCAATTTTTGTCTCTAGCCGTAACTTGTAACAGCCTATCACAGAGTCCAACCCAAGAGAAAACGAAACACCTAAACCCATTTGCAAAATCCAAAAAAAAACAAAGAAAAAGGTCAAAAACATATGAAAGAAACAAAAAAAAAAAAACAAGGAGAGGGACAGCGAGAAGGAAGGAAAAAAAAAACACAGAGATTCGCTGGAAACGCCGCCAGGGAAATGCCACGTAGGAAAGGAACCCGAGCCTCCAGCTTCGGAAGAAGAACACACACAGCTGTAGCCAGCCTGGCACCAACAAAGTCCCCCCCCCCCCCACTCACCCCCTGGCCCCTCCTACTATTCCTTCCTCTTCCCTTCTTCCCTTCCTCTAAACTCTCTCTCTCTCTCTCTTCCGTTTTTAGTTTTTGTTTTAAAACGGTTTGGGTTCTTTTACGAAGATTAAAAGAGGGCCAAAAAGGGAATTTCACAATACCGAATCGATTCCGTTGTTTCCATTTGTGGCTTCTTCTGGATCGATCGAGGTTTTCTCCTCTTACAGTTTTGCATCTTCCCTTTTTTTTTTTCCCTTTCGTAATTATAAGTTATTGCTGTTTTGTGCTTGTTTCGTGATTTGTTGAGTTGATTTGGTGAGATTTTAATGGCTTGGAAAGTTTGGTCTAAGTTTCGGATAGCAATGGGAAGGATATGTCTTTCTGGTTTATCTGCATTAGGGTTTCGGGTGGGCGCCGAGGGGCAAGTGGTGTGGTGGAATCACATTGATGAAGTTAGTTTTCGGGTGGCCTTGCGATTGGATCAAGTCCGGTGAGGGATTGAGTGTAATGTGAGGCATGGTTAGTTACCTAGCACGGGAACGACGGAGGTGGATTTTTGAGCGGGAGGCGTTGGTTAATCCGCTGTGAATTCTTCTCAATGTATGTTACTTGTTGAACTGTGTTCTTTGTTGGCCTAGTTCTGTTGTAAAGTTAAGCGTGTTCGGGTTGTGGACGCTAGTGATTTGTTATCTGTGATGGTTTTTGAGTTCCATCCATGTGCTTGGATGTTAGTACACAAAATTGTGGAAGGCAAATTTGGAGGAATTTTTTCTTCTTGTTGCCTTTATTGTTGTTGTGTTGCTTGCTTGCCTTGATTCTGTTTTAATAACTTCTCAAAGCATCAGTTCTGACCTAGGTAGATACTCTTATGCAGGATGATCTAACATCGTGGGTGGAATTTGACTGAGATCAACTTACTTTTGCAAGATATGTGATCTGGATAGTTTGGAAGCTACTTACAGAAGCAAGGAGCTAGAAACTGTGGAGGGCCTTTGTATGTATCCATGCTAGCAAATAGCATGCGTGGAATCTGTGCGTCGGGTAATGCCCCTGTCGAGATTTCCTGCCGATGCATTCGGTGTGGCAACGATTTGCCTAGTTGCTTGTTTGATTCTCCTTGGTCTGCTGTGCATTGCCTACTCATTCTACTTCCGCTTTCATGTCCAAAGTGAAGGATTTTTCCAGCTCAGTTACTTCAGTGGCCCTTGGATCATACGCATCACTTTCGTTCTGTTTGTGATCTGGTGGGGCTTGGGTGAAATTCTTCGGCTAAGCTTGTTGAGGTGGAGAATATTGGATTCCTTTGATCCAGGATGGCAGGAAAATGTATGCAAGGTTTATATCGTCTCGAACCTGGGGTTTGCAGAACCTTGCTTGTTCCTAACCCTTCTGTTGCTACTTCGTGCTTCTTTAGAAGAGACAGATTCGGGAATTTTAGGGCGGACTTGGAATGGCAAGACAGCAATGTACGTGATGATCTGTTGCTTTCCGCTGTTTGCCCTCCAGCTCTTCCTTGTTCTAATTGGACCTCAGATTCACGATGATAAAACCTCTTCAAAAGTTCTTCCTCCTTATTTTACAAGGGCAGCAGTCAGTTATGGTGCAGCCGAAGCTTCTCTCTGCACTTACCCTTTACTCAATACCATTCTCCATGGGCTTTTCGCTCTTATACTAACAGTTTACCTGTACTGGCTTGGAAGAAGGATCTTGAAGTTGGTCATCAATAAGGGTCTGCAGAAGAGAGTGTACACATTAATAGTGTCGGTTTCAATTTTCCTTCCATTGAGGGTTCTTTTGCTTGGACTATCTGTTTTATCAAAGCCAGAGAAGATTGTTTTTGAGACTCTGGCTTTCTCGGCTTTTCTCGCCCTATCCTGTTGTGCCGGGGTTTGCATCTGCATGCTCGTGTACTGTCCAGTTGCAGATGCTCTTACCCTGGGGAAGCTTCAGGACTTGGAGGCTAGGAGAAGATTGATGGATGGCAACAATGAGACCATTTCCCTTCTTGCTTTTGAAACCAATCATCCCGAGGGAAGTGGTCGAGTAAGCCCGGAGTCTAACTCCGATACTTCAACGAAGCGTGGATCCATTTCTTTTCGTGCCTACGAAAAAGACGGGACTTCGACGAGCTCATTCGTGGAACTCAGCCTCTTTTCTCCGAGCCACAGCGCGAACACACCCGGATCTCCTCCGCTTCTCGGCTGGCCAATGCGTCCCTGAAGGAACTGAAGAATACTCTCAAGATGAAGTATCAATTTTTGTGGTAAAGTTGAACTGATTGTAAATGGTTAGTTTCCAATAAGGATCTTTTAATTTCTTGGTTTGTTTCTAGTTTAGAAAAGAATGCTTTTTTTGGGTAATGGATAATTGTGATCCCCATTTTCTTCTGTAACATTCTCATTGCTAATTTTTTTCACTTGCAACTTCTGTCCCAAATCATCTCTGTAATGAAAGCTCGTAGTTCCTAATCTGAAGTTGTTTCTTATTTGTGCTTCGTAAATGTGACAACAGATATGATTTAGATTACAGTTCAGACCTTGCTGTTCCCAATAATCGTTGTTGATTTTCCTATTTATTTATCCCTTGATAACATCAAATTGGATTAGCATGAAAATATCAATTAATTGGTTAAATAGGGGTATTGAGAATCCTAGGCACTGGCGGAAGTAGATGACAGCTTCCTGACAGCTAACACTGTTCCAACGTGCCAAGTCAAGAGTCGTCAAATTGGTCATCTATTCTTTGGTTGGATTGGTACATGGATTAAAAAAAAAGGCAGCTTCTGGATGTGCAAAGTTGTCTCAATCCGTTGAGTTAAAGATCCGATCCCCAACGAGCGAGTACAAGAGAAGTTCCTCTCCCTTTGGTGGAGCTTTCTCTTCCTTTAGTAAAGTTTTACTAGGGTTTTATATCTTCTTTTTTTTTTCCGCCGCCCCTTCCTCTTCCACTCTTCACCTTACTTCCTCCACCTCCTTGCCCCTCCTCCTTTCTTGCCGTCGCTCCTCCGACCTCAGCCACCAACCTCGGTTCATCACCGATTTCCAGCAAGTAGAATCGTCGCCTTCTTTCCCGGAGATCTGACTGGAGAGTAGATTTGTCGTCACCGCCGCTCCTCCGACCACCTCTAGCCCAAGCCTTGTTATCGCTCCTCCGATCTCAGCCACCAACAACTTCCTCTTCGTCCATCCCAACTCCGACGACCATCTTGTTTTCCCACGTCCAGCCCAAGCCGCGTCGCCTTCCTTCCCAGCCGTCGCAGCTTCTCTAACGGGCTTTGGGTGGCCCTTTTCGTTGGCCGGAGGGGTTGGTCATTGTAGACCTCCCCTCCAGACACACTTGTTAATTTTCATATATTGTGTTCTATGATGTTGCTCTTGTCCTCAGGTCACAAGTGTTTAGTGATTTCGATTGGCTTCTTGTTACTATCTGTTTTTGCATGGATCGTCCTTGGTACGATTTGAGATATGGTGGAGCAGGTGGATAGCCTTGTCTTGACTGGATTTGTTCGATCTTGGCATTCATTTGCGTGCATCTTGTATGTCTCAGCAGCTTTCTTTTTGGACGTTTGGCTCTCGTAGCCTTTTGTCCGCTTTCGTTTTCCCCCATGCCGCTATGTCTCCTCTTGGAATTGTTTCGTTTTACTGTCTTTTGCTTTTGTCGTTGTTATTGTGTATTGTAATCTTTTTCTATAATATAGGCCTTGAGTCACCTTTCAAAAAAGATGTGCAAAGTTCAACCAATAAAAGTTGTCTATACGATTATCTATCGCAAAAAAAAAATCAACATTATCTAACTAGTCCACTCCTTGCAGTAAATCCAGAGGAAAATCGGCTGGAACTTATACATAAAATACATAGGTTTAATATATAGACGAACACGTTACTTGAAAATCAAGGTTGTTAAAAATGACCTGGAGGTTGACCCAGAATCAGGTTCGATTTCTGGGTCAGACAGTCCGAACGACCCAATCACTGTTTGGACCAAATTTTTTTCTTTCTTATTTTTATATATTTTTTTTGAAATATCATATAGGTAAATATAGACTAATAATAATATAAAAATATATAATAATACTAATTTTTCGTGCGAACCAAATGATCCGACCTAATTTTATGGGTGAACCATATGGTCTGATCAGAATTCATCCGGTTCAACCACTTACCAATTTTTACCCTAAAATGACCAATAATTGTGGCTGATTCACAGTCCGATCCAGTCGGACCGCATTTTTTAAAACCTTGTTAAAAATCGTTATCCGAATTCGGCTATGTTTTTAATATTGAAAACATCCAATATGATTTAACACTGATGTGCGGGGGTGGTGTTTGTGGTTCTTATATCAAGTAACACGTGTACATAATTTAGTGTCACTTAGGTTTCGAAATAAGTTGATTACCAATTTAAGTGAACAAATGTGAGAAATTGGATGAAATGATAATTCTTATGAGTGAGAAATTAATGCAGACTCTTTACAAAAAATAGAAATAAAAAATAGTGAAAAATGTAGCTGTCTCTTATCCACGTGGAAATTATGAATTGGCGTTATGAAAAAAAAGAGTAACAATCAATACTAGCACAAACTATCTATGTAACATATCGTATATTGAAAAAATTCATAGAATCCACATTATTATATTTTTTCAATGGAGGATTTATAAATTAGTCCTACATCTATTCGATGTCTATACAATTACACCTTTACTATTTACCCTCAGCACTCAGGAGTTAGGGATAGGGGTGGACAAAAGACCCGACCCGCCCGATCCGACCCGGACCCGAAAGACCCGAACCCGAAAATCAGGGAATTATGAGACCCGAACTGAACTATTTTAACTTTGGATCTGATCCGGACCCGAATTTCGGGTCCAGGTCGACCCGGACCCGAACTATAAAAACCAAAAAATAAATAAATTTGAAAAAAATTGAATTAGAGCCACTTAAAATTGAAATAAAATTGAATTAGAAGGAATAATTGAGATAAAATTGAATTTTAAAAATCAAAGGAATAATTTTAAAAATTGAAATAAAATTGAATTTTGATTGATGAATTTTTTTTGAAGGGTATCCAAAAAATCTTACAATTAGAGCCACTTAAAAAAATTAGAAAAGAGTAATATTATTGGCCCAATATATATTTCAGTTCGGGTTGGGTCCAAACGGATCCGTGAGCTTGGATCCGACCCGGACCCGAGAACCAAATTTTGTTAAAAATCAGACCCAATCCGAACCATTTTTTTTCAGTTCCAGTTCGGATCGGATTTTTTGGTTCGGGTCTAAACGGATTTACGGGTTTCAGGTCTTTTGTCCACCCCTAGTCAGGGATGGGTGGGATCTGGACCTGCGAGTCAATATTCCTTCAAGATTTTATATTTAAATAAAATTCAGGTTATAGTTTCATAGTCAAATTCATAATCATTTAATATCTTACCTTATAAAAAAAATTAATATCTCAAATGTCATACATAGCTAAACAACCCTTAAATATTCAAATAGATTTTAGAATTTTTGTGTGTGAATCCTTATCAGATCTGTATCATGACAACCTCTCAACAAGAGCCCGTAAGTTGTGGTTCAATTATCGGACGGCCCATAAAAGCCCATTAGCCCTAATATTTACAATCTGGTCAGCCCCTCCTTTATAAAAACCTCCAATTTCCACTAACCCTAAACCCTCTCTTCCGTCTCCGGCGCTAACCTTAGTGATTTTTCTCGCCGTCGCCGCCTCTGAAATCGAAAATGGTAACTACTATGCTTACTTTTACGGCGGTTATCGAAGTTCCGTTTTAGCTTTAACTAGTTTTTGTTAGGTCATTTACATTATGTCCGTTCGTCTTTAGTTTTTATAAATTTTTATTATTATCTGTTTTCTGTAACCGTTGGCTGATTTCTGATGGTCTCGTTGGTGTTGATGTGGAAAGGTTCTCCAAAACGATATCGATCTGTTGAACCCGCCGGCCGAGCTCGAGAAAAGGAAGCACAAGCTCAAGCGCCTCGTCCAGTCTCCCAATTCTTTCTTCATGGTATATTGTACCACTTTCGCATCGGTTTTTATTAATTGGTTTATGTTCTGTTTATTTGTTATGATGTTTCTAATGTTTCTTGTTTTTTGTTCGTGAAGGATGTGAAGTGTCAGGGGTGCTTCAACATGTAAGTTAGATTTGTTTATAAGCTTCGGTCTTGTCTAGTTGGATTGTATGTGCTAATTATATATTTGTTTGTGTGCAGAACGACTGTGTTCAGCCACTCGCAGACCGTGGTGATGTGCCCCAGCTGCCAGACTGTCCTGTGCCAGCCTACTGGAGGCCGCGCTAGACTCACCGAGGGATGCTCTTTCAGGAAAAAGCAAGACTAGATAAGTGTTCTTTTTTTGCCCATGTGATAGACCGACTTTTGAGTTCCAAAGTGGAATGAAGCATCCTTTTGTTTTATGTTGAACAGCCCTTAAGACTTGGATATGGTTTGAATGTCTGTTTGAGACAATATATGTCTTTTCTGGTGTTGTCATTTTAGTTTTGTATTATTGTCATGCTTCTCTACAGTTTGCTATGTGCAGCCTGTTATGTTTTTTATGGATCTTGTTTCGCGCCCCCTGACTGTTCTTATACAATTGAACATGGATGCAATGTCCAGCCTTTCTTTCACATTTGTTGCTAACTCTTCTTGGTTTGCTGTGAGTCTCATTGGTTTGCTGCATTGTGATTGAAATAATGGAATTTGAAGCTGTCATCTTTCCTATCTCTCGACATGCTTCCTCTGATGTAGTTCCACAACAGATGATGCTTGTAATCCAATTGGCTTTGTGGGTCACTTGTTCTTGCAATTTCTTCAATTAATTTGCACTGAGGATTTGGCTATATATCAGATCATATTCATGTCCCTCATATATTTTCCACCTACACTTTTACATCAATATTATGAATGTTTGAAATCCATAGACATTGATTTTGCTAAGTCGAACTGAAACAAAACAAAAATGATATTTGTCAGTGGTGTCCGTTTGATGTTTGGCAATCTTACGTTATCTGAAATTAGAATATATCCCATAAGGTTTTTTAACCTTAACTAAAGTTGAAATATTGTCAAATTATACTGTCGAAGTGTTTTACCATCCTAGATGAACTATCGGATTATTTCAAAAGCCAATGTAGTACGTCCATGATTTGGTTGGTTAGCCAACCTGTATTTGGTTGTTAGGTTGGCTAGCTAGTTGTTAGTTTAGTGGTAAAAGTAGGGCTGGAATTTTAGAAATTTGGGAGATGTATCTCTTAAAAATTAAATTCGGAAGATAAAAGACCACAGATGCTCATTTTATGGGAAAAGTAAGAAAATGATGAGTACATTTTTTTTGGGAATGGTGAGTGTACTGCACTCTGTCATTGAAATTATCACAGGAATTACAAGACATGGATCTAGCTACTCTGATACCTCTACTATCCATAGCTAACAGGGAAAATAGTCAACATGAGAGTTTTTTAGGACGTGAAACTCAAGCTCAAAACTAAAAGCAAAATTAGAAAGTCTATCCGCAACTTGATTGCTTTCTTGCTAAAAGTTGGACCTTCACTCTCCAATCTCGACCTAGAAGGTTTCTTAACGGATTAGCTGCTATGGTCTTCTCTTGGTAAGATAGCTTGCATCCACGTTTGAATCTGTCTCCGCGATCAAGTTCCTGTATCATTTGTTCCATGCTAATGCCAATCCTCTCCATAGAGCCCAAAGTTTCGACTTAAGAGAGCTGCAAAATCCGGTGTGATTGGCAAAGCCCATGCACCATGTCCTACTTGGGTCTCTAATCACACCACAATGTCCCACTTGAGTCTCTAATCACACCACCTCCACCAGCAGGGATCGGGTTGCCTTTGGCGGCTCTGTCGATGTTAAGTTTGTACCAGTCCTGGTCTGGGAATTTGCAAGTGATAAGTTTGACAATTACATATGGGCGTGCAGAGTCCAAGTGGACGTAGAAAGTAGGGTTTTATTCTTCCAACGGATTGGACAGAGTTGAAATAGACTAAATCCAAAGGCAATAGACTGCATAATGTGAAATACAGGAGAGGAAACTCATCAAGAAATCACCGTGGAATGCTTTTTCTAGTTTAGAATAAGCACCAGTTACAAACTTGCATAACAAGCCACCACTATACTATTAACATGGGTTGTTTATTGAACTGGGTTGTTTATTATACGTCCCCAGACGAGTATAACTTAAAATCATTTTATACTCGACCCCGTATTGTTTCATCATCCTAACATACACAGAATAGATCCAGCCAAGCATCCCTGGAATATGCCAACCTCCATATCGATCTGGGAGAGGAAATGCAGAGCAAGCGGATAGCATCAGAGGACGGCCAATTGATCTCCTAGGGGATCCAATAGGAAGAGGTGATTGCTGCGTCAGAGGACGTGAGCCTACGACTTGGACAAGTGAAGCCATGTTGCGACGCTGGTTGCAGTAGTCGAGGGCTTCTACGTGCCGCTGCAACTCGAGCACCATTCTTGTCGTTGAAAAATCTGCAGCAAAACCCCTAACCACCATTTCATCAATGAGCTCCATAGCTCTCAAATATTCATTGTGGCGTAGAAACCCCTGAATTAACGCATTATACGTGCAATTATTAGGTGAGCAACCAATTAAAACCATCTTTTCGAACGTCAAGTATGCTTCATCAACATTCCCTTTTTACTAAGTCCATTGATCATGACCGTATACGCCTTGACATCGATGTTGAATCCTTTACGACCAAAGAGACTACCAAAGAGCCGCTTGGCAAGCAATCGTTTCAGGTTTGCAGAGAGTCAGAGACCATGCATTAGAACAATTCAAATCATAACCAGTGCCATTTATTTCTTTGAACAATGTCAGAGCACAAAGAAAGTAACTCGGTCAGGATTTGACCCATATTCTCGCATCGTTTTTAAATGTATCAATTGAATTGTTGTAAGTGTAAACATTAGGTAAAACCCATCTATCTTTATTTCAAAGGCTTCATTGTCACGCATGTCTTTACAGAGGCCATCAATGACAATGTTATAAGCTATGACATTAGCCTCAGAGCCGCGATCTCCCGTCCTCCGAAGCAATATTGTAATCATACCAACTCTTCCCGTTTTGGACAGAGTTGTCATAAAATTTCCGAAGCAAACCACATAACCCCTCTTCGACATCTCATCGAACAGCTTAACACCCTTAACCAGCTCCAATTCTCAAAAGTCGTTGATTATGATTTTGCAAGTTGCGATGACAATGGGACGGGATGCTTAACTGTCGGCGAATTGTAGCAAGGAATACATGAGGATTTAGGACATATAACTTATCTAACTGAGTGCATATCTATGCCTTTGGTTATGCATGTTTATAAGTTAGTTTAGACGAAATGTGGTCACAACACAGGATGCAACAAATAACTTATATGATTATTTATTATTTTGAAAAATATTTATAAGATATCGTTTACCGTTCATTAAACATGACAAGCATATTAGAAGCATCAAATATCAAGAATCATCAACCTCCTAAAATATAATATATTTAATTTGAAACTTTACAAGATAAACTTGTTAGAACATAGTGAACAATCGGGATGAGTAGATATCCTGAGTAGGAACAAAAAAACCATCTGTCTAAATGATATCGTTCATATCTCTTAAAGTAAATTAGAGAACTTAAATTACAAAATTTATTTTGGGAGACTCGTCGTATCGCATTTGCTTTATCAACTTTTTCAATAACAAAGCCTACAATCAAATATGATATATTTGATAATATAAATCTTTTAGGTATTAACAGCCAAGACAAGTGCTGTATGCCAGAATGGTTTTAGGATTTTATTTAGGAACGAACGGACAGATTCGGTATTCTTAATTATGTAAGAATTATATTTACAACCAAATTATACGGATTCGGTATTCTTAATTAGTACAAGCTTTGTAAAATCACTTCATTTTGACAATTTGATCTAAGCCTTAAGGAAATTTAAGAAGCTATTGATAAAGTCTTACAAATATAAAAACACAATTTAAAAACTTGACATCTAAATACGGCATGATGGTCGTGAACTCAGCTTTGAAAAGAAAAATACAATTCTCTTTATCTCTTTTAGTTGGTATCTAAATAGATTGCCATGTCATCAAAGAATATGTATTTATATTTTTGATGTGTAGACATAATCAATATCAAATAATTCTGTAGGTTCTTGAAATATCAATTATTATGTATTGTTTTTGGCTTGGTCCGTAAATATTTCACCGGACAAATAAACACCTCTATAGTGACGGCCAATATAATTGAAAATTGGTCTAAATATCCTCAGCCAAATTGTTATTGCGATTAACTGAAACTTTATGTGTGGAATTCAAAATTTAAACACATTTTCTTGTAAAAATAAATTATTGTAACTATATTTGGAAATTTTAGACTAGAAATATCAAGGGTCATTGACTAAATCATAAATATCTTATTCTGATTGGAATAGTTTTAATTAAAAAGATATCTTTTATCCTTTATCCATATACTTTTCATTTATTGATTATCATTCTTTTGCAACCAAAAAAATAGCACATAAAATAATTGACATAGACAAGATAGCTAATATTTTATCATTCTTCTTAGCTACGTATGGTTTGACTTTTTCTATGTAAGAACGTCTAATAATAGCTCTTAATAGAGCAATAATTCTAGTGACATCATTTTCCTACTCTAAATTTATATCCCGATATATTAAACTTCGGTCAATAATAATTATGTAAAATTAACTAATCTCTTATGATCAAATTAAATAGAATGTTTATGTTATGTGCATATGTTTGTTTTGTTGTTTATGCACATGATTAGTTTCTGTTAAAAAATGATAAGTTAATAAGTTAGTTCACACAATTAGCGAGACTCACAAAATTTGTAAGTGAATAAGTAAAATTTTGTCTATGTCGTGAATTTTTTGTATCATCCAATTGTAGGCTCATAACAATATTGGGATTATATTTAAAATCAAAAGGGATGAATATGTATTTATAAGACATCCTACTTGACTATTTAGTTTGGTAGAGATTTATTGTCATACTTTCTTTAGTTTGACTTCTTATTGATTCTACTTATTGACTTTGTTTCCCTACTTTGTTTGAATTATCTCCAATATTATATCCAATTTTATTGAATCCGAATAAAAATTAAGTTTGGTAAACAACTCAACTCCTTTGAAGATTATTAACATCACAAAAATAGCAAAATATTTTTTTTTCACGAATCTTATTTACATTAGAACATTTCTAATTAAAAAAAAAGAAATTACTCTCAAGTCCAATTTCCATTGGTGTCACTGTTTTTTAAAAAAATATTTACCTATTTTGAAAAAATATTAGTCCAGAAGTGGTCGATGTGGGAATCACCTCAAAAAGCCTATAAAACGTCCACTAAGAGTATTATTATTAATATCACTCCGATCGGAAACTTAACAGAGAAAAAAAGTCATTATGAAGATGGAGGCATTTTGTGAACAAGAGGATTACAAGCTACTTCCGGCCCACCAAGTAGAGAACATCGAGTAAATGGAAAACGTTGAGCAAATGGAGGATGCCGAGGGAGTCAACATAGATAATTAGTAATATTTGCTCTCTAGACATATACTAGATATCATTATCATTTTTTATGCATTTCCTATTAATGAATAGACTCTAGACGTTTAGTAGACTATGAATTTGAATTGTTTTAGTATATTGACAAAGAAATACCTTATTAGTTTTACTGAATTGATATTTACCGAGAAATTAAAAGAACAAAATTAAAAGTATTTATCATTTAATCTTTCTTAAAGAAAAAATGGAGTGTGTTAAGAGTCATAATTCAAATAATTAACAGTATAATTTTCAATTCAATTCCTATAAATAATTTGATAGTGGCCAGTCGTATGTTTGATTGTACTTATTCAGGATTATATCGAAACAAAAATAATGTTCACAAAAGGAAAGAAAACTGCATTTCGATCACAGCTCTCCATTTCCCCTTAAAACTCCTTATCGAAGAGTAACTATTTTATTTCTATAGTTTCAAAAATTATCATTAATAAATGTTGGGAGAACATAACTTAGATAGTACTACTCATAGGAATATAACGTGTATCTAGCTAGTATTTTAGGTATTATATTTTGACAAATTTGTGTAATTTTCCACCCGAGACTACTCAGTGAAATATAAATTGACTTATAAAAAAAATCTCAATTAGTCCAACATAAACTACTCTAGTGATCATTGATCAATTTCAAACAAATATTTTGAGGTATCATGGCTCGTAACTTGTCGACGCCTTCTTCAATAAATTCTTTATTAGTGTCGTGCTTTTTCTGAATTTGGGATCCACAGAAGAAATGATACCAAACTGCTTTTGGTGACACTTCAATCTTCTCGGATGCAATTGCATGGTCAACTATGATCGTTAGAAGTTGTATTTCGGCCTCGTAACCATGGAAGTTAGACATCATCACTTCCTTAAGGTTCCGGTGTGGGGACATGATAATATCTTCGAACTCATCAAGTTTATGGTATTGGGAACACATCTGGTATCGAACACAAAAGTTAGAATGGGACAGAATTACATACATGAAAAAATTATGAGGAATTAACTCTAATAAAAGAATTATAAAATTTATATGACCACCTATGAGGCTTCCGAATGAGGATGATGACGAAAATATTTGTAAGCGGCTATTTGCAAAAATCATGAATTAATCTTAGGATAATCTTTATCTAAGTAGACATTGTTATCTTTTTTTCATGTGCCCACAAAGAAATAAGGTTATTTACTGTTGTTGTGATTTTTTTAATAAATAACTTTTTACCCATAAAAAAAGATAGTACTACTCACCTGCAACTCAAACCTCTCCAAAAGAGGGGACGCGGCCAACAAATCAACGGTAGCACGATGGCACAAAGCAATGCTATGACCCACCTCATCCACGAGACATAAACGTCGCAAATTGGTCATCGGAGGAATAGGTTTCTCGGTTCGGATTCTGGCCTGAAAAATGCACGCACAAAACATTTAAGATCTTCGGTTGGTTAATTTGAAAAAACATAAAAAAAAAACTTGTATGCATCAACGTCTCACCAAAAATGACATGATATCCAAAATCAAACACTTCACTGAAAGAAAAGTGTGGGCTGGTAATTGACTGAAAACCATGTCCTTCTGTTCTTTGAGTGGTGAAGTTATCAAAATATTTTCGAGTGTGGGAGAACCTTCAATGAAAATATCAGCCCTCCTTCCTACAAAGTTGAATGTGACGAGATTTGGTACGACGATGTACAAACTCAGTAATAACTGGCAAAAGAGCATCAAGTGCTTGAGTTTCTTGTGCGGAACAGTACATATGGTGTTATGTTGCTTCATTCCATATTCCAAAACCAGTCGCTCAAGTGATGGACACGTCAACAATATGGTTTCAAAAAGATCATCGTGCAACCTTGTTTGTCTTAGGATGAGATCCTTTAAGCGATAGTTAAATCCAGGAGCAGGTGTTCTGGTGAATACTTCCAATGGAACCTCGTAACAGCAATGCCTGGTGAAACCTTCAAGGTGCAGTTCAATTTTGGAAGCTCCAGCCGAAATGGCAAAGTCAAGCCAACAATCTAATTGAGATCGAGATGACTCAAGAAGAGGGTAATCTATGCAGAACTCGTGCAAAGGTGTATCCTTGCCGCGGTGTTGCAGAATTCCATCGACCATCTCGGTGAATTCGTCAAGGCTCAGAGCAGAAAGCATTGGATCTTTAAAATCGAGGCAAGGTGTAGATAGCCATAAATATCGCCATCTCTTTGAGAGGATGCTAGTAGATGCTGCTTGCCTTACGTTCAATCGAGACAATATGTCCAAGAGCATCTCGTCAGGTAAATCGCTCAGCTGGTCCTACATGTAATACCAACAAATTTCCAAGATAAAAATTGCAAGAATCATCAAACTTCACCGTAGTATATTTAATATAAAACTATAAATTAAACTTGTCACAATATAGTCAATAGAGTAGATATAAAGAAACTATCTTCAAGTTCAGAACTTACTTTGGAGGATCCCATGCATTGTTTTTTAAACCTCGTCATTAAAACGTAACCCTTACAATCAAATCGGATGTTTGATAATAAAAATCTTTTGGGTATTAGCCGGCCAAGACAAGACAAGGTTTATATAGAGACTTTGATGTATGTATGAATGGTTTTAGAATTCTTATTTAGATAGGAGTCGAATTCTGTAGTATTAAAAATCTAGGAATTCTAGTTGCAACGAAATTCTATGACAAGCGGATGTCTGATGAGGGTTAGCCCACCCATCAATGAGATTTTGAGTCAAAATCTGTTATACCTCTGAGTAACCGTCTGGATCCAAAGGTAATTTGAGTTCGGGAGTTGAAAATTCAACCAACTTAAATGTAAATGTTGTAGCGAGTTTAATAACCTGTTCAATTTTTAAAAGAATATTAAGTTGATGCAGTTTTTGTGAATATATAGGTAGTCAAAGGTTAAAAATAATAGCCTACAAGTCACAATAATTAGATAGAGTATTTTTAGATTAATTTATGAAATAGATAATAATCGGATTTTAATCTTATACGTCTTGATAGCTAACATGAAGGGATTTTCAAAGGGAACAATCTTCTTCTTGAATTTGTTCATCATCATCCCGATTCCACTGCTGTTACTTCTTGATGCATGCACTCGCAATTTTTCGATCTTAAGGACTGAACATATGTTTTTTTTAAAACAGTAGCGTAAGCTATTACCTAAATGATTAAAACTTCGACAATGTTCTAACTTGAATTGAAATGGTTGGAATCGAAGAATTGACCAAGACTATAACATTGTTGTAAAAATCTGACAAGATGGATAGATATGAATATTCATAAATACTTATACACACATATTGGAAACAACAATGATTTAAGTCATGGTGCAATTTCACGATTTTATAAAGAAATACACCGACTAACAAACTGCATGGATGGTTTTGGTATAAAACCATCCCCACAAACCCGCAAGTTTTTTTTTTTTTTCATTTTCGTATTCCACAATTTCGCGATTTTACAGGTTCCTCGATTTTGTGGGTACACCCACAAACTGCATGGAAGGTTTTACAGGTTTTGTCGATTTTTTCGGTCACGATCTTCTCTAATGAAAAAAAGCTTATCTAATTCTACATTTTGGCAACAGATGGCTGGAAAAAAAAAATCTACAAATTAAGACATTAATTGTGGTTTGACAAATTTGATTAGTCAAACTGAACAAATCCAAAAAGCAATGGCGTGGGGTTAAGTGGTTTTATAAAATAATTCCAGCGACCTTTTTTGTTTTACATGTTGCAATCTTAGCGATATGGTCAAATGCATAGGGCCCGGCCCAATTTGTCAAGTGAAAAAACACTTAGCATTTTTTTAGATGTATTTAATAATTCTTGTTCTTACCTTATCTATAATCCAAAACACTTATATAAATTATATCTCAATTCTTGAATTGATGATCAGAATAAAATACTTGGCATTTTCAAGTTTTGTTAAGGTTAAAAATGCAGTGTACTTATATATAAAAAAATATATGTTAAACTTACCACTACTGTACCAGATTTACAAAATAGTCAATGTAGTTGTAGATTAAAAGTCTGGCCCATCAGCTTACCAAAAAAAAAGTCTGGCCCATCTAAAAAAAACCCAATCCCCAAATTATGGGTGACGTCTTCTCGTCATCGGTCACGTCGGCATGGTGATGCGACCTCCGTGTCGCTCTAGTCTTCACTACGATTATCTGATCACGAATTGAATTCGAATTATAATTCGTCGAATTCGAATTAAGAAAATTACGATTCATATTCAATTCTTCCAAAAAAGAATTCGAATATGATTTATAAATTTTTGAATTCGAATTGAATTTAAATAACTTTGAATTACTTTAAATATTTAAAATTTTAAAAATTTGTTAAATTTTTTGGGAATAGATAATTAAAAATTTGAGCTTGTACTTAATGTGCCAAATTAAGTTGCCTACGTATCATTTGCTTCAAAAGAATCAAAGCCCACGTAGTTCTATTTTGAAACTTGTGTTCTAAAAGACAAAGACTCATTTTCTTTTCATTATAGACTGGAATAATGACATTGGCAACTATTTATTTTTCTCTATTTTTGAATTTTTTTCATCCTTTTATATATGTAATTCGACAAATTATTCGTCGAATTGAATTGAAAATTTGATTCGACGAATGATTTAACTAATTGACGAATTATGATTTTATCAATTCATATTCAATTTATCTTTGGACGAATTCGAATTCAAATCTAAATTAGAATTCATTTAAATCGAATTGAATTCGAATTAAATTTTTTTACGAATTGAATCAAATCGAATTTAAATTGAATTCGATTCATGGTCACCCCTAACTACGAAACGTTGAGCTTCGAATCTCCACACGTATGGACGTCGTTTATCGTGGACCTTTCTTGTCGGGAGCAATCGGCCGAGGCCTAGAGGGTATTTTTTTTTATGGGAATGGAAAAATTGAGGCATTGAATACTCGATTCGTAAATTAGGAATCTAAGCTGATTTGAGGATTTTGGTGACTAATTAAATTATAGATCAATACTTTATGATAATTTGCGTTCGCAAGTAAAGACAGATTTTTTATTTGCGTTTCAGCGTGCTTAAATATCATATTAATCCCTAGGTATTTTATGCGTTTCCGAATAAGGACAAGTCCTCGTTAAGCATGTTAAACTTACACTCTAACTCCTAACCAAGTTTTTTAAATATGCGGTCCGACCGGTCAGACCATGTTTCGGGCATAAGTCCGGGTCGTATTTACGCTAAAAACTGGCATTTGGTTCAACCGGAATTTTTTTGATTTTTTCGGGAATTTTTGCCAAAATTCGGTTGAACCGGGCGATCCGACTGGAATTTTGTATATATATATATATATATATTATTTTTTAAATCAAAATAACCTATTTACTTATATATTTCAATAAATTATATTAAAATAATCTAGTTAATATGGCCAGTCCGACCGGTCGACCCGGAATACGGACCCATTTCTGGGTCGACCTCCGGGTCGGTATTCAAAACATTGCTCCTAACATTTTAGTGCGTGTGCGAGTAAGGACAGAATCTTTATACGCTTTTCACGTGCAAATTATCAGTTTTATCCTTAGGTTTTTTTGATATTATTATACAAAGATAATAATATGTATTTTCATGAAAAAAAATCTTTACCAATAAATCAAAATTTTCAAAGAAAAATTTTAAAAAAATATTTTCTTTGAAAAAATCATTTAAAAGCTAGAACGAAGCTCATATACCTCTGATACCAATGAAGAATTTCATGCATATAATTCTCATTCATATTAACACAAATCGAAATATGAACAAATTCAATTAAAGCCATATAACATAAATATATGTTGTAAAGTAGATATTTTGTAAACTTTTGTTTTCACAGATTTGCAGAGTTGCATCATAAGATCATAATAGAGGCTTGTCACTAGCTCGTCTTAACTCAAGTATACGGAGATAAGATTGGATTCCACTACTAAAAAGTTATGAGGCTTATAGAGAGACATGTACATCTATGTTCATTTGTCACCTGTGTGATGTGTTTGATGTCTATCATGGTAGTATATCTTCGTGTATTACTCACATCTCTATTGTATGTCCAATTTTACGGATTCCATCATATATATATATATATATATATATATATATATATAACCCGAGAAGAGATCCTCAAAATACTTGTCATAAATCTACTCCATAAATCTTTTCATACGTTGCGAAGCTTACACTACTTAGTAGGGTGGTTATATTATTCATTAGGCCACTAATGAATTCTCGTATTATGTTAATCATGGTCGTAGCTTTACAAATTTCAACCATTTATAAAATAATTTCAACGACCTATTTTGTTCTATATGTTCTGATTTGAACAATATAGTCAAATGCATAGGGACCAAATTGTCAAATGAAAAACACTTGGTCTTTTTTCATAATTCTTGATTTTTTAAAGTTAAATTTTATACTATGAAAATGCAAAATTTTATACTACGACTTCTTGTGTTGTTGGACTACAAGTCACTTGGCATAATTCTCGATCTTGCATTATTAATAACCTACAACACCTATATCGCAACTCTTAAATTTATGATACAATAAAATGCTTGGCATTTTTATGTTTGACCATCTAAGGGTAGAACCTCAACTATAACATGAAAACCAATATTTAGAAAATGACTAGTAGCTACCACTCTGCTATAGGGGAGATTTCGGTACGGTATTGCGGTATCGGTATAAAATTTCATACCGTACCGCAATTTTTTTCTTAGAAAAAAAAATCGTGCGGTATGCGGTATGGTGAAAAACTGCGCGGTGCGGTATACCGCGGTACGGTGCGATATTTTGCGGTATTATGCATGTATTTGGTGTGGTACTAAAAACCGCACTCGTACCGTTTTATCGCGGTATACCGCAGTGTCGGTATTTTGCGGTACAGTATATGTGCAGTTTGTTAAATTTTTGGTACGGTGTAGTACGGTATGGTACGGTATACAGCATGCTCGATTTTTTTCTCACCCCTACTCTGCTATCTTGTGAATAATCGAACAAGTTTAATCAGCCAAACAGCCGGTTGAACCAGATTTTTTAAAATAGTGGTGTCTATTGGAGCCTTGGAGGACATTATGGAGTTGGTGGGATGGGGTGGGGTCCGCTTGTGGACAGTGGTGGTGGGTGTGTAAGTACAAAATCATCCTTGTCACATTCCCTTGAAAGAAAGTACATCCTTTTTTAAGTAAGAAAAGAAAAGGTACTCGATTCAGATCCATAAAAAAGTTGGTTCGATTTAGTTGTCTTTTACTCTTAAAAGAAAAGTACACTATTTTCACTTTGTTAGCCGGAACACTTCCTTCCTCTCGTAGTTTTGTTTTGATTTTCGGAAATTTATGTTTTGACCAAGAAAATTAAGTTATTCTCGTTCAGTATGTCTTCTTTTCTTATTAATAATAGCTGGCGAATCAATTATAAAGAAATTGAATCAAATTTTGGGCAGCTCGTACTCTGTCCAGATTTTTCTGAAGAACCATTCCTTACCAAACACGTTTTTTCAACCTTGAGAACAACAGCCTATAAAACAAATAGAGGGGACCCCACACAAAGTTAGTCCAAATTATCATAAACAAAGTTTCAAATTATTAATAAGAAAAGAAGACATATGTCACATATAGGTTTTTTTTCTTAACCCAATTACCGAAAAAAGTTAGTCCAAATTATCATAAACAAAGTTTCAAAAACTAATATATGTCACATATAGGTTTTTTTTTACTTTTATAATAAATAAAGTGAAATAACGTCAACGTGTTTCATAATTTTGGAGCTTTGTTGATTTTTTTTTGTTTTGACGAAAAATAAAAATATCTTAGAATCAGTTGAATTTCAAAATTAGCCCGATTACCCAAATTTTTACGGATTTATATGACATCCAAATTAAAGGCAAAACAATATGTTATTGTATAAATTTGTGGTATGATTAGTCGAATCACCAGTCAAATCTCATTTTTAAAACTTTGGTCATAAACTAAAATTGATGTTTTGAATTTAAGAATCTCAAAGATTGATCGGATAATAATAATATTAGATACATTAACCCGACGACGGGAAAAGGGAAAATAATTTTCTAAGATCCTCGAGTTGAACAAGTGGCAGGTGAGAAAGAGAGAATAACAAGTAAGCAATTATTTGTATCTTTTTTTCTCGACTAATAACAAATAACAATGAAGCATTTGGATCCTTTAGTTTCTTACACAAAACGTGACTTGTCTTCCCAATCAGAAAACTGATAATCAGATTTGACCATTTTTGTCTGCCAAGGAATCTCATCTCGCATCTCCCCTGTGTTTTCCAGGTAATAAGAAGTACACGTGCAATAGTGGGTGTCTTCCTTTTTCGTGTCGATTTCGATGGAATCTTGAGGGCTGGAGGTTTGGTCCATTTTTGTTAAAAGTTGTTGACTTTGTATGACGTTAGAATCTATAGTCAGATAGATGACTGATAAATGGGTGTCTTCCTGTTTCGGATCGGTTTCGATGGAATCTTATGTCTTAGTAATGGTTCACATTGATGGAGTGTTGCCGGTGTCTAAAGGGCCATCGGGCTGAAATTTGTACGGGTCATCAGGTTGTGCGAGCAGAACGGGCCATGAGTCTTGTTAGACCAATTGGCTCCGGACACCATAATTTCCATATCCAATCCTTATAAATCAGTTCAGCCTACTAGCAACTTTCGATGTTGGATTCTCTCGAACAATGTCTTGGGGAAGTTGGTAATGGGTCACAGTGATGGAGGATTGGTCATTTTATTGTAATGAATTCACTGGCTAAGGGGCATTTAAAGAGGAAGAACGAGTTTCCGATGTAACTTGTGAGCTGTTCTTATTAGTTATAGCACTTGGATGGTTGACTGGTGAATTTGGTACTATTAGGACATGTACCCTTCTTTGGATCATTGACGCTATGTGATTGTTTGCATGTTTAATTAAGTTATGGCTTGCTGATTTAGATCCACTCGATAACATTTCGGTTTCGGAAGCAATGTTGGACGGAAAGATGCCAGAGAATGGAATTGATCGTGAAGACAAAGAAATTTCTCAATGTCCGGTGGAAAAGGTGAGCTATGTTTGTCATATTTTGTTCAAACTTGAGTTTCTTTATTGCTGTTTGGCGTGGACTCCTCGCCCAAGCACATTGTGTCTCTTATGTTCTTGCTGTGGATAAAGGTTGTTTAGTTTGCTGTAATGTGTTCTGTTATTCAGCCTTTTTCTGTGCAGAATAGCTTTACACGAGCTAACTCGAATCTCCTATGTTAGTGTGTTGTTTTGATATGATATGCTAACGTTTACCACGAACTGTTGTTGTACTCGTAACGGAAGGTTGATCCAAGCAAGCCTGCACCACTGACCTGGCAGCGAAAGCTCACCAGCCAACCAGCCACTCTTTCGTCGATCAGTTTAAGCTTGCAAGAGAAACTCCAGATGGTAGGTTATGAATCTCCTGAGTCTATTAAACCCAATTCTCGTTATCTAAGATCAAAAGATAGAATATTTGTCTTGATTATTCCATATTTGCTGCAAAAAATTGCAAACCAATGTGGTGGGAGACTACCAATGATAGAGCTGATCAGAATGCCTCTGATTACCAGCGATATGAGAGTGAATTTTTCCAGGCGTGTCACGAATTGCTTCTTGTTTACAGGCTCCTATAGGCATCCGGCTGTGGCGTTATATCCGTGAAACAACATCCAATGGAAAGGTAGTTCGTTTTTTCTTTTTGTGTATATTTGTAGTGCATTGCTGTTTCATCTGTGCATAATAATCTTCTTCTACTTCTGCAGGGGTACATACTTAACCCCTTCCTCGACCGAAAAATCACATCATCTCATGGAGTCCCGCTGGGAGGTGTGGGGTATGCATTCATCCACCTTTTCTATGAAACACTTGAATTAGTTTCGTGATTAGTATCTAATGTTGTGAAGGAATTTAAAACACTTTCTGAAATTACATTACGAAACCGTTTGGCAGATCGGGCAGCATTGGCAGGAGTTTCAGGGGCGAGTTCCAGCGCTGGCAACTGTTTCCTAGAGTATGGGAGGAGAAGCCTATTTTGGCAAATCAGTTTTCTGTAAGTAGGCAATCGCATACGAATTCCTGTCCCTGACCTGTACGAAACGATTCGTCTCTCAACCCTGGAAATGATATGTTGGATATCTTATATGGGTGACAATGGGCGCATTCAGGTGTTCATTTCACGTCCTAATGGCAAAAGATATTCTACTGTCCTTTGTCCGAAGAGCCTCGAGGCATCCAAGTAAGTAATTCAGTTATGTTAGTTCAGCCTGCAGTCTCTCGGTGTTGATTCTACAATATTTCCATCCTCAGAGAGCTTGCAGCTTCGGGGATTGAATCTTGGGACTGGAATCTGAAGGGGAATAATTCTACTTATCATGCTTTGTACCCAAGGGCTTGGACCATATACGAGGGTAAGCGATTGGTTGTTACAAATATGTGTTGTTGAATTGTACTTTTTATCCTTCTTCCCCTCGTAATGCAGGTGAACCTGATCCCGAACTTCGAATTGTCTGCCGTCAAATATCGCCTGTTATTCCTCATAATTATGAGGATAGTAGCTTTCCCGTCTCCGTTTTCACATACACGGTAGGATATCATTCGTGGGAAGCGTCATTTTCCATTTTCCGGTTATTTTGTGGAGTAAATTTTCACTGGTTGTTCTTTTTTCAGCTGCATAATTCTGGGAATACTTCTGCTGATGTCTCCTTGCTTTTCACATGGGCGGTAAGTCATTTCCCATAATTCGATGCTTTCTAAGTCATTTTTAAATTCATTTTCTATTGCCTTGCAGAACTCTGTTGGAGGGGATTCTGAGTTTTCTGGCCAGCATCGGAATTCAACAAAGATGTAAGCCATATTTTGGGATCAACTCTCTTTACCACTTCAGTCCGTCACTAAAGGCGCTCTGATGTTTGATCATGTGATTTGTTAGGATGGAGGATGGTGTCCATGCAGTACTTTTACATCACAAGTAAGTTTCCATCAGCTTCTCTCGGATCGAAGATTGTCGGTCGAGTAATCGGATGTTACCAAATCTTATTATCTAAAAGCTTGTGCTTGCCAATGCAGGACATCGAAAGAATTCCCGCCTGTAACTTTCGCGATCGCTGCCCAGGCAACTGATGATGTTACTGTCTCCGAGTGCCCGTACTTCATAATATCCGGGAACTCCGAAGGAATAACCGCGAAAGATATGTGGAATGAAATGAAGCAGGTTGGGAGCTGATGCTTATAGTTTCTGCCCGGTCTCTTATGGTTCTCTTATGGTGGTTCTCTTCTTATAGAACAATTCCTTTGACAACCTCAAGCCTACAATGAACACAAAGCCATCAGAACCGGGATCTTCCATAGGAGCAGCAATGGCTGCATCTGTCACAGTTCCTCCCAATTCGTCACGTACAGTGAACTTTTCGCTGTCATGGGACTGCCCCGAGATATACTTCGGTGACCGGACATATCATAGGCGGTACACAAAATTCTACGGTGCTCGCGGGGACGCTGCTGCTAAGATAGCGCACGATGCCTTAATGAGTGAGTAACTCTGTCGTCCTCTTCGTGCTAAACATATGTTTAACTATGGACCAGCTGGAGCTTAGTTTCTACTAGAACATAACTTGTGCTTTATAATCCTATAGAGCATGGTGATTGGGAGTCCGAGATAGCAGCATGGCAAAGACCGATTCTTGAGGATAAGAGATTTCCCGAATGGTAAGAAACTAACTCTCTCCCTGGAGGCATCTTCAACAATAACTTGGATAAAATCCGTTCAGGTACCCTGTCACTCTCTTTAACGAGCTCTACTATCTCAACGCGGGAAGTACGGTTTGGACAGGTATCCCTTACTCGTGTCTTTGTCTGTTCATCCACTTACCCGCTTCTTCTTATGCCCCTTATTAGTATCAAAGTCCATTCTTCGCAGACGGATCGCCCCCATTGCATAATTTGCACAGTATCGGAGAGCGTAAGTTCTCTCTTGACAGGTCAGGAGCCAGTTCGACGAGTAATGCAAATGAAGCTAACCGAAACGACACTTCTGATGACATTCTCGGAAGGATGACGTCCGCAATAGATGAAATTCATACTCCAGTATCGTCGAGCTCTGCTTTCGGGACTAATCTACTCCGAGAAGGAGAAGAGAACATTGGTCAATTCCTGTACCTGGAAGGTCTAGAATATCACATGTGGAACACATATGACGTTCACTTCTATTCGTCGTTTTCCCTCATTATGCTGTTTCCGAAAATTCAGCTAAGTGTACAGAGAGACTTTGCAGCATCTGTGATGCTTCATGATCCGGGCAGACTAAAATGCCTGGCCGACGGACAATGGGTCCCCCGAAAGGTTCTTGGTGCGGTTCCTCACGATCTCGGGTTATCTGACCCGTGGTTCGAAGTAAATGCGTATCCTATTCATAACACAGATAGATGGAAGGACCTGAACCCGAAGTTTGTTCTTCAAGTGTATAGGGATGTGGTTGCCACCGGTGACAAGAAGTTTGCGCAAGCTGTTTGGCCATCTGTGTATGTTGCGATGGCATATATGGAGCAGTTCGATAAGGATGGTGATGGAATGATCGAAAACGAAGGGTTCCCAGATCAGACATATGATGTGTGGACTGTGACCGGTGTGAGTACATATAGTGGTGGGCTGTGGGTAGCCGCATTGCAGGCTGCATCAGCATTGGCACGTGAAGTGGGCGATAAAGCCGCCGAAGATTACTTTTGGTTCAAGTTTGTGAAGGCGAAATCTGTCTATCAAACATTGTGGAATGGTTCTTACTTCAACTACGACAACAGTGGTTGCGGAAATAGCTCATCTATACAAGCTGACCAATTGGCCGGCCAATGGTGAGAATCTGAAAGAGGCCAATATTTGTCCATTTCTAGTATCTGTTCAAATACTTGACTCGTTGTTTTGACTATAGGTATGCGAGAGCAAGCGGGCTTTTACCGCTCGTTGATGACGATAAAGCGAAGCGCGCATTGGAGACAGTTTTCAGTCACAATGTGCTAAAGGTGAATGGTGGAAAGCGGGGAGCTGTAAATGGAATGCTCCCCGATGGCCGAGTCGACATGGCTTCGATGCAGTCGAGAGAAATATGGTCGGGCGTGACATATGCTGTTGCTGCAACAATGATTCAGGAAGGTATGGTTGACGAGGGTTTTCAAACAGCAAGTGGAGTCCACGAAGCCGCATGGTCCGAAGAAGGACTCGGGTAATTAACGATATTTTCTTCTTTGTTTCCACTTTTCTTCTGCACTCGGGGTATGCTGGTATGCAAGAAGTAACAACGCGACATGAATGATGCACATTTTAACAGGTATGCGTTCCAAACTCCAGAGGCCTGGACCACTACAGATGAGTATCGATCCATGTGCTATATGCGTCCATTGGCAATTTGGGCAATGCATTGGGCTTTAACGAGGCCGAATCTTCACAAGCAAGAAACACGAACAGAAGTAGACGGCGAACCTCTTGTCTATCATCATTCGGGATACGAGAAAGTAGCCCGTTCTTTGACGCTGCCGAAGGAGGGACATTCGAAGAGTATGTTGCAATCCTTGTATGAATACGCATTGAAGAAGACCGGATATAATTAACTATTTCGATCGTTATACACCTAGTACTGTTGGGTTGCAGACTGATAAAATTTGCTTGAAAATGATGTAAAAATGTGCATTCTTCCCCTGTATCAGCTATATTAATCTGCTGGCGCCCATATTTGTTTGTAACGATGGATTTATCTGATCTCAATAATTATACAATGTCATATAATACATGTTCGCTTGATGGAATAAGAAAATTCGTGTCCGTTTGGTTTGAATATGAAAATTCGGAACATTCGATACTCGGGTTCGATGTCTCTTCCGGTGAAGGGTCCGTGGCAGTTTTCTCAGCCATGTCCTGCTTCTTTGAAGGGGAAGATATATCCTCAAGCTTGGTTTAACCCTAACCTGCATTTTAAGCTGCAATCTGCTGAAGGTATAGAATGGAGACATGCTGGTTCTCGTGCAAACATTATAACACAACTGGTGCCAACATTTAAACCAAAAAATCAAAGAAAAATAATTTTTTCAATAACAAAACTTTACTCGTAATTATAATGTAGTCCAGGGACTTGAGAATAATTACGAAAAAACCCGTTATACTTTTCCATCTCATATCTTCTTCCTCGTCTTTGCTAGTAATAGATTGTCTAAATGGTGTCATTTCAACATTATTTAGTTAACTTTATTACATACAAATTCGAGTCTCTCTATTAGATCATCCGCACTCACACCCTTGCTATAGTGCCACGTCAACGGGCACCTATTCTCAGTTTTCAGCTCACACTCATACTCCTGCTACAGTGCCAAGCTCTGGGCGTCACGTCAGCTTTTTTGTCAGCTCATTTTTTTTTAATTTCAGCAAACTATATCAAACACGAGTATTTTTTTGCGTAACTTCGAAAACACAAAAAAAATTGAAAGACTTAATTTTGCGAAATAAAATTTTTATTAAATTCGAAATATATTACATGGGAACTTGGAAATGATTACATAAATTTAAAAATTGAAATTGAAATTTAAAAATAAAATTGAAATTACATGAAGGATTTTGATTAATCCTTATTATACAATTATGAAATTAAATAATTTTTAATCACTTCCTCATCTGAGGATAGGTCTTTTCCTCGAGCAATCAACGCCTGGAGAATAGCCGTATTTGCTTGGTGGATTTTGGCATTAGCATTTGAAATATTGGCATTAACGCTTATTGTTTTGGCATTAACGCTTATTGCATTGGCTTCTCTGTACTCCATCATTCGTTCGTTTTCAAGACTTTTATGACATCTTTGGCATTTTCTTTCGCTTTTGACCGCTTAATTCGTAGTGAATCAAGCTGTAAAGGGAAGTTGTAATTGCTTGTGCTGACTTTCTCTTTTCCTTTAGCGCATCGCTTTTTCTTGGCTGCTTCTCGGCCAATTGGATGTTCCATTGGTGAAGATCTGCTAACTGTAGTAGGTGGTTCATCCAGAATTGTGTCGGTTTCCTCATCCATGGTTCTTGTTCTGTTGGTGCTTCCACCACTCTCTACATCATTTGCCGGTGCCGAATAGGTGAAGCCGAATAATTGATCTTCTTGTATGCCAAGATTCCATTTTGGATGTTTGCGCATCACTTCCTGAAACACATGTAAATCATGAATTTTTTTCTTGTGGGTGTGTTGATATATGTGCTTCTGCTACTATATCGAACTCGACTTGGCCACTTTGCTTTCTTCGAAATGCATGGGTGTATACTTCGATCCATCCTCCACTTGCCTGAGTTAGGCGTCTGTATCTACTTTTCATCTGCTCGCAGCTTCTTTGGTAGAGGTTGTTAGGATTTTCTATACGACATTGGTCGTAGATTTGCTTGATGTGCACCCAAAGGCCGTGCCCCTTCTGGTTTGTACCGACAATGGCATGTTCACTAACCTTTATATAAGTAGACATTAGTACAATGTCTTCTTTATACTCCACGTCTTAGCAACCACTTTGCCTTTTTGGGGAGTAAACATTGGGGTTATAAGCTAAATAATCATTATTTGGACTAAAATTCCTCATATCGGTCCAATCAAAATTCTCACTTTCTTCATTGGGATCCATATTTAATTAGAATGCTAATTAGATATTCTCAATCTAATTAAGAAAGATGAGAGGAGAGGAGAGGAGATGTTTTGGTGTGAAAGATTATGAAGAAGGTGGTGTGAATTTATATAATTTTTAAATAAATTTGGACCACAATTTTATTAATCGAATTTGGGCCACACACATTTTTTATCCAAAAAGTCTCGTTATTTGGATTAAAAATTTTGTATAAAATTAAAAAAAGTTATAAAAAAATTTTAACTGGACAAAAAGTCAAAAAAGTAAAATGCTTTTAGAAATTTTTCCAAATTTTTTAATTTTTTAAAAAATAAAAATAAATAAAATATTGGCATGGGCGACGTGGCCCAATCAAAGCGGGCCACGTCGCCCGGGCTGAGCAGCAAACGGAGAGGCGAGGAGCGCCTCGCTGACATGAGGGGGTGCCGCGCTTGTCAGCGAGGCGCGTGACACGCCAATGGCGTGCCACCACGTGTCGGCCCGGGGCCGTACGCCCCGGCCGATGCGCCTGGTCTTAGTGGTGTACAATGGTAATTGGATTGGGTCATGATCAGGGACGTAGTCAAAAAATTTAACGAGTGAGGTCAATCTTTAATTTTTTAAATTTTAATTTTTAGTTAAATAATACAACAAATTATTAAATAATTTTTTTTAGGGTAAATTATATCTGGCCCCCTGTAGTATGACATATTTAAGGCTCGCATCCCCGTTTTTTGCAAACCGATTAAAAAACCCTTACTGTTCAAACTAATTGTACAATTTCCCCCCTCTCGCCGGAATCGAAGTTTTTTCCGGCGAGAAGGCACGGAAAATGACTAAAATGTCCCTTGGCTAAAAACAAAAAAAAATCATCTTCTTCCTCCCTTCATCTTCTTCCTCTCTCTCTTCCTTCCTCCCTGTTTCTCTTCTCAACAAAATCATCCCAAATAACAATGATGAACACACTAAAATACCATATTCAAAAATCAAATAGAATTCACAACAACAGGTTAAAAGAACAAATTTTCCCAAAAAATAGAATACATTAAATCTTAAAAATCCCAAAATTGAAAGAATCCTAATCCCCAAAATTAAATGAATAAACAGCGGGGCTAGCACCCCGTGAAATGCATCATAAACGGCCTCCTCCAGCTGCCCCTCTTGGCCCCAGCTCCCCGCAGATGCCCCTCCTAATACGCAGCGTACTGCATTCCCACCTTCTCTGCGTGTCACCGTCTCAACCGCAGGTCCCGCCTCTCCACTTCCTGCATACCGATCCGTTATGTTCTCGTACGTCGGGATAATCTCCACCCAGTAGCCCTCGAGATAGTACTCCCCCTCGAGGTACACGCAGCAGGCCGAGGCAGGGTCTTTGACCAGCAAGTAGCCGAGCCTCGTCTAGTCGTCGAACTATGGGAACAGCTTATCATTGAACACGGACTTCTGGATCTTCCCCCAATTGGGATACTCCTCGCTCATGGGCCCCATCCGGCGTTGAGCCCCGTCCAGCTCGGCTTGTCGAAGACCAGCCCTGGCCACCCAAGAGTTTAGGAAGGTGAAGAACTTGGTGAGTGCTTTTGAGGAGATGATGACGTTTGAACTGGGACGTGAATAAAAAGGCAGAAGCTTGATTAGGTTTTAATGGAAACGATGAGATGACAAATTAATTAAAAGTGTTTGGATAAAAAAGGGACCCAACTCCCTTCGCCTCTGCTTCCTCTCAATCCCAGTTGGGAGATTTGGGGTTTTGGGGAAGGAAATCCCCATTTTCAATTTAGGGTCCATCCCCAATTGGGATTTTCGAGGGATAATATTTCTGTTTGTTTATTTGTTCATTGTATTGGGGTTTTGGCTTTCTGGGTTTGTTTGGTCGATTTTGGTTTTCGATCGATGTGTTTTTTTTCCAGCAAATAGGTTGAGAGAGAGAGAAGAGGGGGAAAGAGGGAGGAGTAAATTTTTGTTTTTTAGTGGAAGGGTATATGTGTCATTTCTCCCCCCTTTTTGCCGGAAAAAATTTCGATTCCGGCGAGAGGGAAAAAATTGTACAATTAGTTTGCACAGTAGGGATTTTTTAATCGATTTGCAAAAAACGGGGGGGG
>SOPF01028569.1:0-32225 GCA_012979155.1 Hypericum perforatum
TGTTCTAAATTAAATAAGAAAAAATAAGCATAGTTTTTTTTCTTGCGAATCGGGTTACCCAAAAGTACTTGAACGAGTAATTCAACCAGATTTTGGCAGATCCGACCATAATTCGAATTTTGGATAGAGACGATATCGTAGTTTGTTCCGTGTAATGATCCAACTGCAGTTTTTAAAACATTGATTATAAACTAGTTATTCGAATGAAAGTTAACAAAAATTTAAGTTATTTTTCAAGATGTCTAATTGATAACAATATTTGAATTCATAATTATTGAGTATACTAGATCGTTGGACATCTAAGACTGAGATATGCACAGCCTTGTTCAAATTTTTATTCATGTTAACTCATCGAGTTGATATTTGGACAAATTTTAATTTGGCGAACGTGTGGCTTGAAGATAATAATGATGATCAATCAACAATAGACAATTGCGTTTTTCACAATTATAACAAACTTACACCCTTATAATTAGTGATGTAGCAATAATGATCTTATATACTCATTGGCCAAATTTGAACTAATTTTTTTGTGTGGAAAAATTCAAACAAATTTTAATTTGTCTAACATGGGATAAAATAGATCGTATAAAGATAACAATGAACTGTGAACATGTAACTAACCAATTTTATCACAATGTTATAGTTTTGATATCAATTACAAAATTTCAAGACAATTAATAAGTAAATTTTCGAAAATTTATATATGAGCAACATTTTTGCAAACAGCAGCGAGGTCATCTGAAGAATTCTTCTGTTTCATAATGATGCTATATAGAACAAGACTTGGCAGCGAAGGCCACTGAAAGCAATGCACAGCAGTTGCTTGGATTAGAATCAAAGTCAGGATGCTCGAAATGGTGCGTCCTACAAGGAACCTGTCTACCCTCAGACACACTCACAAATGGGAATAGAGAAAGAGAGAGAGAGAGAGGAGAGAGAGAGAGAGTGAGATACAGGAGCCGAGGAAGGGCTAACGTTTACGTCAATCAGAGAATTTTCAAAATGTCCATTCCATTGCTGCCTCCCCACCTTGCCCAACTCTGATAGCGCCCTCACAACAAGAAAGTACAAACACAATACATAAGTGATATCCTGTCCGTAGCCCGTTTTGTATGTCCGAGGAGGGCTGGAATTCCGCGACGAAGGATGAGCAAGAGGTCGGATTTCGCGCAGAAGTTGCTCGACGATCTTCGTTTGAGGAAGGAGCGGATGGGTGCTTCGAATTCTCAGGGCTCCAAAAGCTCTAAACCATTGCCAGTAGGTAAGTGAACTGTTGGTTAGTTTTGTTACCTGTCGAAATTCGTAAATTATACTCGAGTCATATCTGAGCAGAGTATTGAATTACAGAGGGGGAGTGATTATGAAGCTTAGAGACTGCCAAATGCAGCCATTGTTGTGGCGTTGAAATGTTGAAAATTGGAGTATGAATATCATACTGCTTACCACATATTAGTGGTCGTTGCAAAGAGATTTTGAGTTGAATATTGAGACTGAGAGGCGGTGTTCATTTAATTTAATGTTTCGAATTGTTTCTGCAGATGCATATGCTTACTCAAAGCAGGCCTATAAAGGTTCAAGGAAGACAGAAGCACATAATGTAAGCAGTAACCATTGGAATTTTCGAAATTGCTGGCAGATTTTTGACACGTCAGATTGACTAAATTGTCCTTATTTTTGCAGATAGGCTCGAGAAATGAAACTACAATAATTATGCCAAGTCAACGCGGAAGATCGACACACACTCAGGAGGCATTGATGGAGATTGTCCCCTTTCGAAGAGACCATCGAAGCGTGGAACAAGTAGGAGATCTTTCTATGGCGCTGGCTTTCGCACTAGATAATGGGGTGAAGCTCGGAACAATGAGCTCGTCGAGCAGCAGCTCGGTGCTGAGGTTTCTGCAGCAAATGGGAAAGAAATCAGTTGATTGCAATAGGATGGAAAGAGTTGGTGTTAATAGGCAGAGGTCTTCGAGTGGCCATGTCCCTGGTGTTTCTCATATTCACATCAAAGAGGTATCAAAAGGAGCACAGAAGCTAAACCAGATCCTGAGAGCTTGGTCCACTGATATGAGCTTTGACAGGTACTCGGTGGAAATTGGGAAAGAGCTCCTGAAAGGGGCCATCGACTTGGAAGAGTCGTTGCAGATGCTTGCAAACCTTCAGGAGGGTTCGGATCACTTGATCACTTCACAAACCAAGGCCAGGATCACTCTGCTTGACGAGGACGAAGACGATTATGAGACCAGTCTCTCTAAAGATCAGTACAAGCAACTCGCCCGCCCGCGGTTTTCCTTCGACAAGGCCTCAGCCAGAAGGCAAGATGCAGCTGCATTGGATTACCGAGCTGAGGGTAAACAATCGAAGAATGATTCGAGCGCCTACAGGACCTCCAGCTTGGTTTCTCACAGGAGAGCCTATAGTCTTGACTCTAGACTGCCAGCTGCTGTCCCGGAACAGAACAGTCAATCAAGTTCATCGAGACAAGGTAAGGTGCGAATGCCGAACATAATAGCGAAACTAATGGGCCTGGATGATCTTCCAAAGGACTCCAATCCTGTTGCACAAAAGGAGTCCGCTTTCAAGCCGAGAAATAAAGGCATTGCCGTGAAGAGAACTGCAGATGTGAGCATTAGTGAAGCTAAAAAGGAGAGCAAAACTGTTGAGAATATAGTATCTTTCACCAAGACACAGAAGCAAATACAATCAAACCAGGGACAGAAGGATCAAGCAATTGGCAGCTACTTTCGCGAGGCAAAGGCATCTGCTGTTGAAGTCAACGACAAGGTTAGTCTGAAGATTGATCATCATGGCAAGACCAGCCAATCAGACCGTAACGCTGCTCGTAGAAAGGAGACCAAGGATAACGTAAAGCTGCCTGAACTACACGGCCGAGGGAAAGAAATGGATAGACCTATCCGAAGGAATGAGCTGCAGCTAGTAGGGTCACAGAGTGGACTACAACCAAAAGCTACTAGTCCATTGCATAGAGAAAAAGCCGTACTTGTTTCAAACAGTGGGTTAATCTCTTCCGCCGATCGTGGAACTCGACAAGCGCCGCAGCCCAGTAATTCCGAGTTGATGCATCAGGAAGCAAAGCCTCAGCTGCGAACTCCAAAGAATAAGATTCAGTTTACAAGGAAGAAAGGAAACGAAGAGATTCCTAGGAAGATACCGGATTTCCTGCATAATCAGAGGAAGCATTCTCATAGAGACAAACAACGAGAGCATCTGGCTCAGGAGATCAAATCAAAACAGCCAAATCCGAAACTCCTACCTATCATTGGAGAAAAGGCAAAAAGGACTAACAAGTCCACGACAGCTAGAAAAGTCGACGAGCCAATGACGAGGACAAACGGTGGTAGTTCACTCAATCTGTCAAGGCCATTGAAACAGCAGAGTTCCGTACTGCAGGCGATGAAGGAGAGGATGCGCGACAAGGCGGGAAACCTAAGGGAATCCGAAATGCAGGAGACAAGAAGCGGACTCACACGGATAGAACGGAGCCCTGATAAACAGGATATGGAACGATTAAATTCGGTGGAAGAACTACAGACCGATTCCGTAGAAGCTCCGGACTCTATCAGACCTCCTATGATCAACGAACTTCAAATCTTCATTAACCAAGAACAAGTAAGCTCATTTTCAGCTAGAATTTCTGAATTGAGCCAATTTGATCAGATAGCTCACTCTTTTTGGAAATTTTGCAGAGCCAAGAGATCACATCAACAGGAAGGAATGAACTCGATGTCGCCGATCATCCTTCTAACGGTAACAAATCTATTTTCCCACAGCTCTTCAAGCCAAGTTTTTCTCGGCAGAAACTTGACTCCAAACACCCCGTTGTCCACATTTCCATTTCATTGCAGAATTCAAAGAACCAATCGCGAATACCACCGATCAGGCCGAACGCGAGGAGCCCGAGAACCCCATCCCGAAGCATGAAACGTCAGAGCCACTGACTGAAAAGGAGAACCACCTAAAGAAGATCCTCGTCTCTAGCCAAGCATTCCTAAATACCGCGCAAGCACTCTTCGACCTCGACGTCTCGGACTATGGGAGCCGCGAGTACACTCTCGACCCGAAAAGCAAGCTCATGCTAGACTGCGGCTACGAGATAATGAGAAGGAAAGGGAGGAAGCAAGAACTCGGATTAGTCCGTCCCATAAAGGCTACGTTCGACGACTTGATCAGGCAAATGCACGACGACATTGAGAGGCTGGAATCGTACGGAAGGACTGGCATTGTTGCGGTGGAGGACGAGTGTTACTGGCTTCCCGGGATGCTCGAATGTGACGTGTACGATAAGATACCGGACGTGAACTGCATGTGGGAGTTTGGTTGGGAGGGGGCGGGTCGGGATTTGGTCGGAAAAGACGAGGTTGCAAGAGAACTGGAGAAGATTTTACTTAATGGACTTCTGGATGAACTTGCCATGGACATGATGGTGGTGACTGTGTTTTGATTGGATTGATGATTGTCATAATACCAATCGCATTTTTTTTAATAATACAGTTCACAGATTCCTTCCGCCAATTCATCCTTTCACCCGGTTGGATTGACTGATTTAGATATAATTAATTACAATGATTTTTACATTTTGTTTGATTTAAAGTTGTTAAATAAAATTATGGTATTTGTAAATAATAATTTTGAAGAAGTTAGATGACATCAATTATCCTCAAATTTTTATCCTTTACTCAAATCATCGTTTTCGTCTCTCTTACATTTAAAAAGAAATTTTAATCCTCTAACTTGCTTAATTGTCACTCGAAAGTTTTTGGTATCAAAATCGAGAAATTTCTCTAACAACAGGGGATCTAAAGTAATTCTTATGTCCCTAAGTTAAATTATAACATCGAAAGATAAAAAGTGGGTCCTCTTATCATCCCACTTTTTATCTTTTGATGTTATAATTTAACTTAGTGACATATGAATCATTTGATAATTTGTTGCTGGAGAAATTTCTCGATTTTGATACCAGGGACTTTAGAATGGCAATGACAATTAAGTAAACTACATGACTAAAATTTCTTTTTAAGAATAGAAATAAAAAAAATAGTAATTTAAGCAAATGATAAGGACTTGAGTACAATTTACTCTCTTGATATTATATTCTCAAATATGATTACCACAACTCAGGCCTGGTCTGACAAACTTAAACTTCTACCAAGATTATTTCGATTTCAGACCATATTTTTATAAACATGGGTGGCACTGCAATAAGGCGACGTCGCATTAGGTTATTTGAAAAACGATGTAGCTCTCCTACATTGTGTGGGATACTCAACGTCATGCTCATAGAAAACTTGATCCCCATGGTTTAGAAAAAGAGCTTTATTTTTTCTTATGATATTCCAACGTTGCTTTTTCTCTTGAATAAAATTCCAACGTTGCTTGTGCACCAATTATGCCTACATCTCACAAAGAAGGTTGTCCTTTGTGCTCTTCAGAGCATTTTTTAATTATATTGTGTCTTCTTGTGTTGCTTTCTCATTGATCACTTTTCCCTAAGCTCCGCTTTTAGATCTCTTTTGTGAATGAGAAATTTATGTTGGCACGTTGCCGAAACTGGAACGAGTAGTTTCTTAACAGAGAAGGTAAAAAAGCAATCTTGACAAAAAAAAGAAGGTAAAAAGGCAATATATGCTTTATACTCGTTGGATTTCTTTCCAAAGGCCTGATAAATTATTATTCTTAGTTTGGTACTATTAATATTTCACAACAAATATTTAAAACATGTATTATTATATATTTATCATAAAAAACTATTTAATTAAACTAATGAGTAAGCACAATTAATTCAAGCCCATAATAAAGGAATTAGGCCAAGGAAACGGCGAAAGAAAAAACCGTTACGACAAGTCAGACAACCTTTAATAATAGCATGCAGGGTCCCGCGGTTCAACGGTCATAAGAGCGTTTAAGTCACTTCGCCCTTCCCAAAAACGAAAGCAAGACGAATAAAGTCGGTAACAAGTCGAACCCCAAGACGCAGAGGAAAGAATTTACGTGGTAAGTAAGTATCTACAGGTAGGCCACATCGCACGTGAGAACTGCCAGCAGATTCAATTTTTTTTTTTTTCAATTAGTGGAAAGTTTGAATTGGAGATGAATTAAAAATATTTAACTCATGGGTTTCCACCCTAGTCAGATTCAACTTTCAAGGAATACAATCCCCTAATTTTATGTAGTAAAAAAGATAATTTGAATCATCGAATATAAAATGTAAATGCTAGTTAATTTTAGAAATGATATGATATACTCAAAACCGTTATCAATTGCAATACTGTACGCCGCGCAAGAGGAGATCGGAGGTGACAATTAAACTAACAAATCTCACGAATAAAATTAAGTATTGTAATAAGACAAATGAATAAAAAATCAGGTATTATAATAAGACAAATGAATAAAATAAATGAGTAGTATTTATATAGAAATCAGATATTTGTCATCAGATAATTTAGTACCACAAACATTATCGTCCTCCAAGTAATTAACGCTTTACAATTATCGTCCTCCCCCTTTTCTGAACATTACTGCCTTTACAAAAGCTCTATTTCCACGTTCCACCCCACACCGAAAGCATATTTACGCTTCTACCCCTCCACCTTTCTCCCTTCCCTCCCGCCCGTTATTTAATCCCATATCGATCGGCTTCTCCACTTCCTAACTAGCCACATACAAATTATAAACACACTACAGTCCAGCAATACTTCCGATATTAACATGGCGGTGCTCTCTTTTGCTATTGTAATTACCTTCCTCTCCCTCCTCCACGTTTCAAGTAAGTCGCACATTGTTTTTTTTTCCCGAAATCATCTCATATCCAGACACTGATATGTATTATGTTCGAATATAATTGACTAAAAAGTTAGTCCCAGTGAACTATATCAATAGTATTAACATTAACGATATCTCATTTTCGAAATCGGTTGTATCTTTGTCATTAAATTAATATTTTTTTTAGGGGCACTTTTAGTCCCTCCTCCTTGCAAAAAAATAGTGATTAATGATGCTGGTTCTTTTATGCAGGATCACAACCGTTCATCGGAATAAACTACGGCCAGGTCGCCGACAACCTCCCGTCACCTGCGGAAACCGCTAAGCTACTCCAGTCGACCACCATCCAGAAAGTCAGACTCTACGGGGCCGACCCGGCCATTATTAGAGCCCTAGCCAACTCCGGGATCGGGATCGTCATCGGCGCGGCGAACGGCGACATCCCGGCGCTTGCCTCCGACCCGAACTTCGCGAAAAACTGGGTGGGAGCCAACGTGGCGCCTTTCTACCCGGCGAGCAACATCATCCTGATCACCGTCGGGAACGAGGTCATGAGCTCCGGCGACCAGAATCTCATGACGAAGCTCCTTCCGGCCATGCAGAACCTCCAGGCCGCCCTCGAGGCGGCGTCCTTCGGCGGGAAGATCAAGGTTTCGACGGTCCACTCGATGGCGATTCTGAAGCAGTCGGAGCCGCCGTCCGCAGGCAGCTTCGACCCGAGCTACGGGGACTTGATGAAGAGCTTGCTAGGGTTTCATAACGCCACCGGTTCGCCATTGGCTATTAACCCGTACCCGTACTTCGCGTACGCGAGTGACCCGAGGCCCGAGACTCTGTCGTTTTGCCTCTTCCAGCCGAATAACGGGCGAGTCGATGGAAACACCAAGATTAAGTACATGAACATGTTCGACGCCCAGGTCAGTCGTGAACATTTTACTTAGCATTTAATTTTGGGAAACTATAGTATTTAATTTTGTTAATTTGTTTAGTTCAAAATTTAATTTGCGTAGTTGTATTGAAAATAGTTTAACTTGCTATTACATGAATTTATGTAATTGTTTGACATAATTTTAACGGGTTTCCATGTTGGCATGAAATAAAGTGATTTCTCTTAATACAAATATCCTAGCATGTCTTTTTTCTGAGTTCTTGTTAATATAGATTAATGTTGGGGACTATACCATAAATAAAGCCTAAGTAAATGGTCCGACTCGAATATATAATCATTATCTTTTTATTAAAATTTGTATTTTTTCTAATAATAAATTTAGATTCAAATATCAATCAGCTAATTCAATAGATATAACGGAGTGGCTTGTAGGTTGATGCGGTGTACTCCGCATTGAGCTCGGCGGGGTTCAAGAACGTAGAAATAGTGGTGGCGGAGACCGGTTGGCCTTACAAGGGAGACAGCAACGAAGTTGGTCCCAGTGTCGACAACGCCAAGGCTTATAACGGCAATTTGGTCGCCCACCTTCGATCGATGGTCGGGACGCCGTTGATGCCCGGCAAGTCGGTGGACACTTATCTGTTTGCTCTGTACGACGAGGACTTGAAGCCCGGTCCCGGTTCCGAGAGGGCGTTCGGAATTTTCAAGCCTGACCTCACCGCGGCTTATGACATCGGAATCTCCAAGAGTAGCCAGGTTAGATAATAACTAACTGCTGTCTACAATTTGCTATTCATGGTTTTTAGTTTGATTAAGAGTTTTTAAACTTTGATCTACTTAAAAATTAGTAAATCAAAATATTTTATCATTATTGATAGCCAGATATTTTATATAGTTGTGTTACACATGCATTTTTTTATTGTCATACTATAGTACCCTTAGTGAGATTTTCAATTACAGTCTCTTAATATAAAGAAAATTTTACTTAAAAAAGTTTACTTAAATTTTTTAACATGTATCAACATGTAGAGGGGAGTCACAATAGATGTAAATATTAACATGTATGTTAATAAAGAAAAATTAACTTAAAAAGTTTATTGATCTAAATTATTAAAATCTGTATTAATTTATTATTCAGATAACTTTTAGTATAAAAAATTGGAAGTTTGGGGTCACGCATTATGGACGCTTTATGTTTCAACTGATACGTATGCAGACTCCAGCCACGCCCGTGTCCCCGGCGACTCCTGCAACTCCCGCGTCCCCGGCGACTCCAGCGACGCTCGTGTCTCCGGCGATGCCATCTCCGTCGCCCAAGGTCAACAAAACGGTATGGTGCTTGCCGAAGTCCGGTGTCTCAGACGCACAGTTGCAAGCCAACGTGGACTACGTTTGCGGGAAGCTAGACTGCGCCCCGATCCAACCAGGTGGACCTTGCTTTAACCCGAACACAGTCTCCTCGCACGCTGCCTATGCCATGAACCTCTTCTACCAAAACTCGGGTCGGAACCCATGGAACTGCGACTTCTCCCAAACAGCTGCGCTTGCCTCAAAAAACCCAAGTAAGTTCCGGCGAGAAATCAGTTCCCGGACCCCTAGATTCCTGCTTTTGACATGGCCGGTGACGGTTTGGCTCGGAGTGATGATGCTAAGCTAAAGCTTTATCTCTCTTTTTGTGTGTGCTTGTTGTAGGTTACAATGGTTGTACATATCCTGGAGCGAGCACGTAAGAGGGGAGAAGATTAATTGTTGGATGTTTATAACATAATAACCGAGTTTGGATGGTTTTCTTTTTATTATTTTGGGAGGAGCATCAATAAATGGAGGCAATTTTTTTTGTCATGTCAACTTGGTTCGTCGTGGTTGTATTACGCGTTCGGATTGTTTTGTTTTTTTCCATGTATATTATACGACGCCATTGAGATACATTTGTTATAGAGCTTCTGTTTCCCTTATTGGTTTTTGTTATAATTTTTGTTTATTATCTTAGAGCATAAAATCCATTGTCGTCCAGTGGTTAGGATATCTGGCTTTCACCCAGGAGACCCGGGTTCAATTCCCGGCAATGGAACTTTTTTTCCTTTTCCAGTTTTCTCACAGCTTCCTGAACTGTCGGTGGCAGCACTACATATCAGCGTTGAAATAACGCGGGGGACAGACAAGAAAAGAAAACCATTCCCCCACGGGCCCCACCAATTTAATATTGTAAATCATTCTGGGCTCTTGTAATATTTGTCATTTGTTCTTATTTTGTTCAAAACCAATTTAATTAAACTTGAGGATATTTATGTCTCAAAAAACTATTCAAGTAGTGGAGTGCAAACTAAAAAAATCTCTACTATTTTTCCGAACATTAAAAAAATACAGAGTAATGACGTATCAAAATTCAAAACGCGCAGTACATAAATTAAATTATGATCACATAATACTGAAATTTAAGGTGTGATCGTGTAAAGTGTGAGTTTACTAAGTTTTTTTGGTCAGGCTTGGCGTAACGTTTACGCCGCCCATAAAAAGCGAAACAATCGCTGGGCCCACGATAAAGCAGAAGCCCACAGAATCCAGAAGGCGGCCGAAACCCCGATCCGTACGTGATCCGAATCGTATGTCCAAGGTGCTTCCTCCCTCGCTATTTCCCACGCCATCTTTCTCCTCCTCCTAACCGTCGTCGTTTTCTTCTTCTCACTCGCTCCCTCTCCGATCGAAACCGATTATCTCCCTCCCTCTCGCCGATCGGCGATTCAGATGGCTCTCATCTCCGATACTCAGCCGTGGAAGGACTTGAAGGTAACAATAAACATTTAAACATTTTTCATTATTGAGGCAAAAAAAAAAAAGAAAGAGAAGAAATAGAGGTCAGCTCACTGGTTTCCTTGTAGGCGCACGTGGATGACGTCAGGAAGACTCACCTCCGCGATCTGCTCGCCGATGCCGGTCGTTGCAACTCCATGACTGCGTAAGCTTCCACGTGTCCCCATTCGCTCTGTTTCGTTTAGAATCCGTTTCTGTTCTAACGCTGAGTTTGTATAGTGAATTCGATGGTATCTTCTTGGACTACTCGCGGCAGAAAGCCACGGTTGAGACCACGAGCAAGCTCTTCGCCTTGGCCGAGGTTCGTAGTCTCTTGTTAATGAGAAACGGTTCCGCTCTTGTATGGAAGGGAAGTTTAAGGAGTTTCTCCTGTTTACTTGCGCAGGCGGCACATTTGAAGGAAAAGATTCACCGAATGTTCAACGGGGAGCGTGTGAGTTGAGCTTTTTGTGCGCTGTTTGGTTTCTGTTGGCTATGTTTGTGTTGATGTTTTAAAGTGGATTGTTGTGTGCAGATAAATATCACTGAGGATAGGTCGGTGCTTCATGTTGCGCTCCGTGCTCCGAGGGATGCGGTTATCCAGAGCGAGGGTAAGAATGTGGTTCCGGATGTTTGGAAGGTTCTCGACAAGATCAAGGTCTTCTCTGAGAGAGTCCGCAGTGGTTCTTGGGTAATTAAACGGCTTCCCAAATCTGAAATTTGGTTTGGACTTTGTTTGCATTGATTCACTTCATTGATTAGGTCATTAATTTGGTAGGTTGGAGCAACTGGCAAACCGCTGACTGATGTTATTTCCATCGGTATTGGAGGCAGCTTCCTCGGTCCTCTTTTCGTCCATACTGCCCTACAGACAGGTTTTTTTTTTGTCTTCTATTCTTTAAGCGCCAGCCTCGTTTCCATCTTGTTCTGTATACTAATCCTGCTATTGTTCATCTTTCAATTGTCAACTTTATCAAATGGATTATGCTGGTAGTAATCATTTCCTAACGGCAACATGCAGATCCAGAGGCTAGTAAAGGTGCTAAAGGTCGTCAACTCAGATTGTGAGTGCATTTCGCACCCAAACATGCCATTGTTTACTTTCCTTTTAGTGCTTATTTGTCCCTTTTCTATGTGTGGTTTTTGTAGGCATAGTTTTTCAAACTCCCACTTTCGTTTAGTTGTTTCAGTTTGCTTTTTCCGAGTGAGACTTTTGATTAATGCTCTAGGTGTAATTCCTGCGACTTGAATTGCCATTACTGATTATCATGTTAAAACTATAGAGCACTTGATGCAACTCCTGAAATTTGGATTATTATTCATTAGGATATCCAAAACAACAATTTTCACCTGGAAACATGTATGCTTGTGCCGAAACGATCAAGGAATTAAAAACAGTTACTAATGTCATTATGTTCAATTTATATAGTTTACGTAGAAAGGGCTGGATGTGAAGCAGATCGGGTGTCCTTAATTATGTACTATAACCGAGATGTTACATGTTAGGTAACTTTTACAAAGGTGGAATCTAATTAATGTTTTCTATATGTTGCAGTCTTGCAAATGTGGATCCAATTGATGTTGCTAGAACTATAGCTGGTCTGAACCCTGAAACAACACTTGGTAAGTCATATATAAATCATCTATTCACAAAAATGTTGTTGGAACCGTTTTCTACGTCATTTCTGGCCTCAAATCATGATCATATATTTTCTGTCATTACCTGCAGTTGTTGTGGTTTCAAAAACCTTTACTACAGCGGAAACAATGTTGAATGCCCGGACTGTAAGAGCATGGATTTCTCAGGAACTAGGGTTAGTACAACAGTGTTCCTTCTAGTTCTTTTTTTCAAAATTCGTGGCTGATTCAGTGCATAGAAACTGGCTCTGCTACTTGACCAAAAAAAAAACTGGCTCTGCTTTTTAGTATAAAAAAACTAGATAAAAACTGGAAATGAAATTGGGATTGTTTGTCATCTTATTTACTCTGGCTCAGTCTCTCTTCCCCTTTTTGTTGATGACATGATGTTACAAGTTTGTATGCAGGCCTTCTGCAGTTGCCAAGCATATGGTAGCTGTCAGCACAAATCTTGAGGTATAATCAGGGATGATTTTCCCTTTTCCTTTTTTGTCCTTTTCCTTAATCTTGAAGACCTCCAGTTCTTTGTTGACATCAGTCTCTTTCGTTGTTTAATGCACTGAAGCTTTACTGAATTAGGATTTAGCTTTTTAGTACTATATATTTAATCCTTTCAAAGGACATTTATATTTGGCTGGTTTTGATCTTTTTTCATCTCTCTTATCAAGAAAAGTGGCTATTGTTATTTGAGATGCACTTGTTGTCTTTGTCATGCAGCTTGTGGAGAAGTTTGGGATTGATCCTAATAATGCCTTTGCATTCTGGAACTGGGTTGGTGGCCGATATAGTGGTATTTGTTTCCTCTGTTTCTTATTTGAATTTCTTTACCAAAGAAAGGAAAGCCTTTCTAAGAACATTGAGAAGCAATTTTGGTTATTGATCTGTTTCTCCTCATTCTGGTTTGTGGTTTATGGCAGTCTGCAGTGCTGTGGGCGTGGTGCCACTGTCTCTTCAATATGGTTTTCCAGTTGTTGAGAAGTATGTTAGCCTTCTCTTTCCTTATTCATCACATTCGTTACTGACACTCTGATTGTTGCATCAGTCAGGCCAAAATAGTATGAAAACCAAGTTGAACTTTTTTAACCTTCGGTAAAATGTCTGAGTTTTGAAACTATATTATTATTCATAATGAATAGAGTTCGAAGCATACCACTCCGACTTACCTGAATTTTTTTGAGCTACAGTTTATAAGATTTTCCTGTCACAACCAATGTGATTGAGTAATAATTTGATGAACTACCGAGACTTTAATTTTCCACATGGATCGACTAACATGACCGTGTATCTTTTAAGCTTCCTCATTTGGCTGTAGCAATCTCGTTACTCCCATGATGATGTTTATTTCTTGGCATCCTTGAAGGTTCTTGAAAGGTGCTGCAAGCATTGATCAACATTTCTCTTCAGCGCCATTTGAGCAAAATTTACCTGTAAGTGTGTGGGACTTCTTGCACCTTGATATCTAGATAAGTATAATTTTTCCATGGTTGCCACAAAGTGTATAGTAAGGTTATTAACATCTGATGAGCCAAACAGTTAGCATTTAGATGATTTTATAATTGTTTATGACAACCTAACTGTGGTTTTTGAACTTACTCAAGTCTGGTGCTGATTGGTTGTGCTTGCTTTGTTTAACTTCATTATTATGTTCTCTTTCAGGTACTTTTGGGTTTGCTGAGTGTATGGAACGTGTCCTTTCTGGGATATCCAACTAGAGTGAGTAGTATTTCAAAAAAATTTCAAATACAAAACTTTCTGTTGTAACTAATGCAAATCACTATTCCAGGCCATTTTGCCTTATTGCCAAGCATTAGAGAAATTCGCCCCACACATTCAACAGGCAAGTTGTCTTGAATACGTATTGGCCTTCCTCATATTTGTCATCTTTGGTAGAATATTTGAAGGACATAGTTTCTGTTTGTAGGTTAGCATGGAAAGTAATGGCAAGGGAGTGTCAATTGATGGCCGGCAACTTCCATACGAAACTGGAGAGATTGATTTCGGTGAACCTGGAACAAACGGCCAGCATAGCTTTTATCAGCTAATTCACCAGGTGACATACATGTTGGTTATGCATATCGTGTATGAATTTCAGTCAGCTGATTGCAACACAATCTTTTTAGGTGGAACATTTGATTCCGAGTCTTCTTTGTGCTAGCCCCTTGGATCTGTTCTCAGTCACTTAGAATAATAACGATATTTCCTGAAAACTCACGAGTCACTGAACTCATTTTCTTATGGTGGCAGGGGCGTGTAATTCCTTGTGATTTTATTGGAATTGTAAAGAGCCAGCAGCCTGTATACCTGGAAGGTATTTCCGGGATAAAGAATTGATCTAATTTTGACGCTAAAACTTATTAGCAAGTTTATATGTTTTAACGAATATTTCAGTGCCGTTGATATGTCTGTTTAATTGTCTTGCAGGAGAGGTCGTGAATAACCATGATGAGCTTATGTCCAACTTCTTTGCACAACCGGATGCCTTAGCATATGGGAAGGTAGGCTAATCAGTATGTCAATAATTTCTTATTACTCGCCTCAAAGGCAATCGTGTGTACTTGTAAAATATATTTGCAATGCCAGATAAATTGTCTGATGTCATATGTGCACGTCATGACGTGCCCTTCTTTTGTGATGTTGACTTCTGCTCTTTTTATTAGTCTTAATATTACATCGTGTAAAATGCCAGCACTTTCAGTTTGAGAATTTTTTGTTTGCAACTGTTTCTAATCAATCCATTGATGGTCTTTTGTAGACACCAGAACAGCTGCAGAAAGAGAATGTTCCAGATCACCTTATTCCTCACAAGGTCATTTTTGAGCTTCTGTTATATAGCATTTTCTTTTGTCAGGATATCATGCTTAACGATTTGATTTCATTATCAGACTTTCTCTGGCAACAGACCTTCTCTGAGCCTGCTGCTATCATCTTTGGATGCTTACAAAATCGGGCAGGTTTGTGCTCAGTCTTAATAAGTAGGAAATCAATGCATACTAGTCAATCGGAAGTGATTTAAATCCATCTCACTACCGCTTTAGGCTCAGCCCAAATATCTCTTGATTTCTCAAGTAAATGATTATGAACTAAGAATGTATGAGAGATGTCTATTTAAGACTAAGCGTTCCCTGGTCAATAAGTGCCCGATCCTTGTTTTGCAGTTATTGGCTATCTATGAACACAGAGTAGCTGTTCAAGGATTCATATGGGGAATCAACTCTTTCGACCAGTGGGGCGTCGAGCTAGGAAAGGTATCCTGCTTTTTCGGTTTGTCCATTTACGTTTGATTTTGGTTCTTTTCTTTGCATCAGTTGTTCTTGCTGTTGCGGTGTCATATTTATCGGAAAATCTCTTATTTTTGTCCAGTCTCTGGCCACCCATGTACGGAAACAGCTCAATGCAGCTCGCACAAAGGGAGAACCACCACAGGGATTTAATCCAAGCACAGCGGCAATGCTAACAAAGTACTTGAAGGTAAGCTACATGTTTTATCTTGATGGAAAAGAAGTTAAACCTGACATTTTTTTTTGGTGGAAAAACCTGACATTGAATTGCACTTTTCAGGAAAGTTCAGATGTTCCAGCGAGCCCCCAAAATCTTCTCCCTCGGATATAGCTACGCTCCCAACTGTCCTCGAACGAGCTTTGCCAACTTCTCAAGGCTTTACTATCAAAATGCAGTTTTGTTCAGTGCCGTTTTCCAGTCATGGCTGTCACAGGTCCTTTGTATTTTGTAACATTTGCCTTTAAATTATCGTCGGGGAGTTGAGATAAAATAAGTTGTTTACTTGTTTATGATGCTGGGACTTTTGACATTGGATTGAAGTTACCCGGCCAGCCAACAACTAAATAGCAATCCCCATATTTGCTCGCAACTCATATTAAGAACTGGTTTAACAAACATAACAACATACTACGTTGCCTCAAGATTCACGTGACAACTATAATAACCATTCAATTTATTGTATTCCACGAATGGCTTAAGGTTGGGGATGCTACATGATTGAACCTGTATTTAGCAAGAATATATAGAGGTGGTCATCCGGGAAAGTCGAACATCAATATGCCACCGAGTCCCACCTCACCCCTCCATCTTCACTAAATCAACACAAGTTTAAGACGATGAATGGCCTGGAGGTAAATGTCCGACAAGACGATAACAGGAGGGGGTACAAGTGAATTATTTGCCCTGGAGCACGAAAGTGAATTTGCAGGTGGGACAACTGACATTAATATGAACACAGATTTTCAAATAAAACAGCAACATAACAGTGCAGCTGAAGATACAGCCAGCCATAGTTAAAGCTTTCCAATCTATCACTTCCAATAACACTAACCCATCTTACTAATCTAAACTGAACTCCCATACCGAGGCTAAAATCAAATCAAGAGCTTAAACACCCGTAGAACCAAACCCACCCTCGCCCCTAACAGTGGCATCCAGATCCTCAACCTCCACAACATCAGGGATGACAATCTTCTCAATGATCAGCTGCGCAATCCTGTCTCCCAATTTCACCTCGAAGTCGACATCCGAATGATTGAAGAGGATAACCCCAACCGGGCCCCTGTAATCAGCATCAATGACCCCAGCTCCCACATCGATCGAGTGCTTCCACGCCAGCCCCGATCTTGGCGCTACAACACACCATTGCACTTACTTAATCTCATTCCTCGTAGAACAAAAAAAAAACAAACAGAACAGTTTGTAGCCATACCTATCCGAGCATAAGTTCCTTCAGGCACTGCAATACTAAGATCAGTGGGCACCAAAGCCTTTCCTCTCGCCGGAACCTTAGTCTCCGTCGCACTGTTTTCATAAAGCTCATAAATCTATTGAACCTTTCGATTAACATTTGAGTAAGCATAAACGATGCGATGGGGTTCCTACCTGGAGAGATCGTAGCCGGCGGCGAGAGAAGATCCTCTGGAGGGCAACACAGCCTTCTCAGAAAGCTTCTTCACCTTGAAGAAGACCGCGGAGGCGTTAGCGTGGACGCCGTTACCTTGCTGGAGCTTCGGGATCTTGGTCAACGGCTCCACAACCTCACCGGCGGCTTTGATCTGGTCAGCCATAGCAAATATTTTTCTCCGGATTCGAGGACCTGAAAAAAGACAAGAGAGTCGGCGAAATTTTGAACAAGGAAATTGCATATTTAGCCCTAGCGCCAGAAAAAAGAGGGACACGTCGACTACCTAGCGAGGAGGAGGAGAAAATCTGGACGGGGAGCGATAGAGGGAAACTGTTGGGCGAGGTTTTGGGAGGGTTAAATAGGGAGAAACGTGGAAGGGGTGGTTTTGTAATTGGCGCGAACATTTCCCGCCATGACATTAAACCCTCTGCGTGAAGTTTGGGGGTTTGTTTGCCGGGGGAAGTTGGAAGGTCGTCGGTTTTTGGCCAGTGAAGGTGAGCCGTGAACGGTGTGTGCTGGGCTTTGTTGGGAAGCTATGGGCCTCTCACTCGTTGGGCCTTGAGGTGGTTCACGTCTCCAAGTTCATTTCAGGTTTTTGAGAATGCAGTCTTAAATATTTACTTTTTTTTTGGGTGTTAACTTTCTAAAACAATGTTTTTAAATTGCGATCTGACTGACCTCTGACCGTGAATTGGGCAAACTACTCCGCAAGGTTAAAGCGCAACAAACTGTTCTAAATCCGGGGTTTTACGAATAAAAAATATATATAAATAGGATTGGACAGTTGACGTTAAACATTAAGTGGACTAAACTAAATTGGTATTAGCTTAGAGTTTAGACATAATTGCTAATCATATTTATATATTTTTAAATTGTCAAACTCAAATCCTAAATTTTGTTATAATTATTCAAATTTTTTGCCAATTTGCACCATTAGATTTTATTTTTAGACGGACCACTGAATTTTTAGTCCACAATCGAATCTTGGCCAAAAACTAAACATAGACTGGGTTTTTTCTAAAAGTCCAGGTTACCAGTATAGGAAACAACCCGGTGCAACAAGCCCGCCCGTAAGAACATTTCGCATTGGCATTACCCGTTAGTGAAACAGGTTAGGGTTTTGTCCGTAGCCGTGACGCATAACAGAGAGTGAACACCACGAAACCTTATCCGCGTGGCCTCAACCATCCCAACACCTTCTAAACGATCCGTCGTCGTTTTAGCTTCACCCGAACAGGGAAAAAAATTAATTATCTTTTTCCCCAAGAGAAGTTTTTTAACCTAAATCCCTTCTTCTCCCAATTCCCCCGCCTCAAGCAACCCCAAGCACAAGCGTCTCTCAGTTCTCTCTCTCTCTCCTCGAATCCCCAATGGCCAACTCCTCCGGCTCCTCCGTCCCCCGCCACGGCCTCTCCGGTTCGCCGCCGCTCCAGATCTCCCCCGCTCGAGGTAACCGCTTACCAGAAAAGAGCCTTCTTGCTCAATGCTTCTCGATTTTCTTTTGATTGGACCGTTAATTTTTTCAGTCCGCCCTCGATAACTAGCTAAAACCCTAGCTAGCTCTCCTTGTCTTTAGTAACGTTTTAGCTGGTGCGGCGTCGTTAAGGCGTTCGGGTTTATTCACTCTGCCCTATTGTCCGAGCTAGGGCTTCGTGACGCAAGAGAAACTGTTCTATTCTGGATTAACTTCTCTTCAGCTTAACGAAGCAACGAAAGTGAAGTCCTATGGAAGTTTTATACGTTAGTTGTGGACTTATTTTCAGCCCGGGTCTTTGTGCGCTAAACTTTTTTAGCTGTTGGTCTTAAGCGGGAAACTTGATTTCTTTGACTAAATATTGCATTTATGTAGATGAAGAAAAAAAGAGAGGACGAAATGGGTGTTCTGACTTGGAGTCGTTTGGAGTGTCTTTTTCTGTTTGTTTGGATCTATTTCATCATCTTTGTTCGTATTGTTTTGGGCATGAGATATTTGGGGTTTGTGCTATTATCGAGGGCTTGCTAGAGTATAGCTCCAAGCATTGTATGACTACTGCCTTTCTCTTTGTTCTTAGATGCTAGGATTCTGATTTTCTGCAACTTTATGTTTTTAAACGGTCGTGTATTTAAGACCTTAAAGTAAAAATATTCTCATATCTTGAATTAATTCGAGCAAGCATTTGATAACTTATGTTGTTCATACAATTTCCGAACAAGCTTCTTCGGACATGATTTTGTACCTTGATTGTTAATAGTTGACACTTGACAGCAGTTTCTGTTTTATAGAGAGAAGCATGTTCACTCTTTATTCTTTTCATTGAACTCAAAGTTTATATAGCTTATATATCTGCTTATTTTTTCCAGATCATGGTACATAGTAATACAGTTGTGGCCTGCTATGTTTCAAGGAAATGTATCTGATGAACTGTAAGAATCTTCTAAAGTTTCTGTTTTCTTTATGCAGATGGTCAGGGTTCTGGGTTTCCCATTCCGCTTTCCCCACAGTGGCTCCTTCCAAAGTCAAGCGAGAATAAGCCGGGGGTAGGAAATGGGGTGTCTCTTACAATGTCTTTTCTTTCTGTCCATGCGATTTTTTTACTTGGAATAGTGCGTAGTTGATGGTGCAAATATCATGCTAGCACTGTGTTAAGTGTTTTTCTTGTCTGATTATCTAATTCTATTCAGACATATAATTTGATGTCATCTGTAGTTTGGTTGGTATAATTTGTCCTTTGATGTTGTGTAGGAAAGTAATGTCAGTCCATATCCTTCCTATGGAAACAAGCCTGATAACATGAAGTCGCCAGGAATAGGTGAGGAGGCGTCTGATACCCAGAAGAAAAAGGATGTCTTCCGGCCCTCCTTGTTTGATATGGAACCTGGCCGACGTGATCGCTGGCGTGATGAAGAAAGAGATACCACCTCTTTGGTCCGTGGGGATCGCTGGAGGGATGGTGACAAAGAACTCGGTGAGCCCCGCCGAATGGATCGCTGGACTGATAACTCTTCAACAAGGAATCATGAAGGCCGTCGTGCTCCGCCGGAGCGTCAGGCTGATCCGAGTCAGAAGGAAACTAGCTATGATCAGCGACGCGAGAGCAGATGGAACACACGTTGGGGGCCTGGCAATAAGGAGGTGGAAGCTCCTCGTGAGAAGTGGATGGAACCTGGCAGAGACAGTGACATGCCTGTTGATAAAGGCTCAATTCTGTCTTCGGCGGTCGGAAAAGAGGAAAGAGAGGGTGATCATCATCGCCCATGGAGATCAAGCTCCACTCAGAATAGAGCAAGGGGAGAGCCTCCTTACCACCAAAGTCAAGCATCAAACAAACAGGCTGCTACATTTTCCTACGGTCGGGGGAGAGGTGAGAACGCCTATACTTTTTCAGGACGCGGAAGGGCAAATATTGGAGGCAACTCCTTTAACAACACCAACTCCTCTCAAATGGTTGGAGCCATTCCTGAGAAGGATGGACATTTCTCCTTCAAATATAGCAGGGCGAAGCTGCTCTTCTTGTTTAGGAAGACTGACATGAAGTTGAGGCATGGACTTGTTGATGATTTTATCCAGGTGCCTTCTCTGACCCAGGAAGAACCATTGGACCCACTGGCACTTTGTGCACCCACTGCCGAGGAAGCGGTATGTTGCAGTCTGTTTATCTGATTGATTTTTTCTTTTGTAGTTTCTTTTTGTTGACATTTTGGCTCGATCAGGATGTTCTGGATGGAATTGACAAAGGCGATATTGTGAGTAGTGGTGCTCCACAGATGTCCAAAAATGAAATCGCAGGCAGGAATTCAGCTGATTTATCACAGTCCAGACGAGTCAAGCATGGTACACTGTCCATTTAGGTTTTTTTCTTAGTCATACACCAATGTTTGATACAGATAATAATTTGTAATTTTTTGATGTCTAAGCAGTTGGTAAAGAAGAAACAGTTCTTTCCTCTGATGCAAGTAACGAGGAACGTCCTGACAGATTCAGAGGATTAGACCAAGAAAAGTCGCTGCCATATGTGCCCAACTCAAAGATGGGGTCCATGCAAGACCTCAAGACATATGCTGATAACGAGACAGAAACTGATGGTAATTCCTTGCTAAGAAAATTCTGGATGTGAAAGGGTCATTGTTTCAGTCGATCTTATGCGATAGATTTTCTACTTTTTTCTGGGAGAGAGCACTATCTGGCTTGTCTCTTTGTATTATTTGGTTGTTTTTCTGCTAATACTTTTCCGGCCTCAATTGTTTTCTGAGATTTGCTATTCCATTTTGTAGGTTGTGAACACAAGTAATTTTTTTCAAATACTTTCTTGGTTTCATCCATGATAAATTTTACGTGCAGTCCCTCTTATAAAACGTCTGTTTTTTATGTAGTCCTCAGAGAAGATTCTGGTCGTTACAACAGAGCTGATGCAACCTCGGGTAAGGACATAACCTTCAAGGAAGACAGTTCTGTGAATTCTGCCACGCCATGGCGATCATCATCTCTACGAGAACGTGCACCGATGGTCCCAGGTGCAATGGGGGAGATTTCAAATGATTTCAGATCCAATACTGCTGGCTCAGACTGGAGTGATGCAAGAAAAGATTTTGATAATCCATGGGACGTTAATATGGCTAAGCCAAATAACAGCAAGGACGAAATGACTTGGCAGACCCGTGAGGATTTTGCTGTTAAAAGACAGTTATCTGGAGTTCTAGAGAAGGAACAAGAAGAGAAGAAGTTTCCACAGCCTTCTCCAGAGAATTTGGTCCTTTATTATAAAGATCCTCAGGGTGAAGTTCAAGGTCCTTTCAGTGGTGATGACATAATTGGATGGTTTGAAGCTGGCTATTTCGGCATAGATCTGCTAGTTCGCCTTGCTAATGCACCAAAAGAGACACCTTTTGCATCACTGGGTGATGTGATGCCTCATTTACGAGCTAAGGCAAGACCACCCCCTGGGTTTAATATGCCGAAACAGAGTGATCTTACTGATGTGTCCAGCATGCATAACTTCAGTGCCTACGATAGTTCACCTTCTGGCTTCAACAAGCTTGAAACATTGAGAAATGAATTGAAACAGAATCCTGTGTCAACAACTGATGCCGAAAATAGATTCTTGGAATCATTGATGTCTGGAAGTAAGATCGACTTCTCTTCTCCCATGGTTTTCTTCTCTGTCTACGCCTACCTTTCTTCAGGACACTTAAATTAGTCTTTTGTCTATATTTATCCTGCACCGTCATTGTTTTTAGTTTTTTCTGAAACGGTTGCACTGTCGCGATTTATTGAAAGCTTAATCTGGCTGACTGTCGTACAGGTGGGCAAGGGTTTATTGGTTCTAGTGGCATGCCCCCTTCTGTAGTGGATGGAGGAAATGATTTGTACCTTTTGGCAAAGAGAATGACGCTTGAGCAACAGAGGTCGTTATCAAATCCTTATCCATACTGGCCAGGAAGGGATCCTGCATCGATAGTATCAAAGCCGGAGGTCATCGTTGATCCCTCAATGCCACATGCCAAGATGTTACCCACTTCAACTGAGAGTCTACATCAGCCACCTAACTCACAAAATACTGGTTTAATATCTGCCCTGCAAGGTCTGTCTGAGAGGTCTGCCTCTGGCATAAGCAATGGCGCGGGCGGTTGGTCTAATTTCCCCGTCCAAGGTAGCTTGGATCCTCTTCAGGATAAGACTGATTTACATCGCCGGCAGAATTTGCCGCCACAAGCTTCGTTCATGCAACAAATGCTGCATCCACAGAATCCATCTGCTTTGTCAAGCTTACTTGGTCAATCTTTGGATAACCCTTCAAATATTTTGGCCCAGGAAAAGCTGCTCGCCTCGAGCTTGCCCCAGGATCCACAATTATTTCAGATGTTGCAACAGCAATACTTGTTACAGCTTCAATCACAGGCTCATCTTCCTACTCCACAGCTGTCTGCTTTGGATAAATTGTTTCTTCTTAAACAGCAACAGAAGCAAGAGGAGCAACAACAGTTGCTGCGACAACAGCAGTTACTCTCTCAGGTTCTGTCAGAGCATCATTCTCACCAGCAATTTGGTGAGCCTTCATATGGTCAGTTACAAGCTGCTGGAGTGATCAATGCAGCTCTGGATCCTTCTCGTCTTCCGCCACCAAAAGAACCTTTTCAGATAGGTTCTCAGCTAAGCGTTGCAAAAGTTCCAGATGACAGTGCTAGAAGCTTCATGAATTTGCCTCAGCAAGTGACCCAGGATGCCAGTTTCAATGTTGATGCTAAATCACCTTCCTTCAATCTTCCACATCAGATGTTTGGCAGTGTAGCTCATCACCCAAATTCGAGCAAGACACCCTTAGAGCAAATTGACAATATCCATCCGAGGGAAGCTTTGCCAGCATCACCATTTACTTTAGGAGGGGTCGACACATCAACACATCTTGAGGCTTTTTCTTATCACAAGCCTGACCTTGCTTCTGAATTAAAAGACCATTTTCCATCAGAGAGAGTGTCCGAATCTGTACTGAGCGCTTACGAAATCGACGAGGTACCTGCAGCCGGCGATGTTTCTGCTGCTCCTGCAGCCGGTGATGTTTCTGCTCCTCCTGCAGCCAATATATCTGAAAGTGAGGCTTCAAAGCTTAGCCATGGTGGTGCTCTGCAAGGTCAGATTGATAATTTTCCTGTTGAGCCACTGGTTGGACATCAGAGAATTGTTGCCGGGGAGCCTTCAGTGGTGCCTGAGGTCAAAAGTTCTGAAGTTCGCAACATTAAGAAGTCTTCAGAAAAGAAGTCCAGAAAGCAAAAATCTGCGAAGTCCAATTCTACTTCTGATTCGGCAAAGGCTGTAAAATCTTCCTCTTTGCCACAATTGAATCAACTGGTAACTAATCAGTCTAGTGCCAGTGTTGCGAAGTCTGGCTCTCAAGATGAAGGAACAGATCATGCTTCTGGAACATCCCAACAAAACTCAAAAAACACTAAGCCAGGAGGTGCTCATGAGACTCTGGAAGCTAAACGAGAATCTAAACATCATCGTGCATGGAAACCGGCTCCTGGTTTCAAGGCAATGTCACTTTTGGAAATCCAGCTTGAAGAACAGAGGAGGGCACAGTTTGAAAAAAGAATTACTGAAATCACCAATACCATCAGCCACCTGATTGCGACAGCTCCTAGGTTTGTTGTTGACCGTTTAGATTCTAACAAAGTTAATGAAGCACCAAGAGACACGAGTTCCGATGAGACAAACAGTGGACAAGTAGAACCTTCCCCAAGTTCAAAGAGCAAGAAGAATGAATTGCATGATTTGTTGCGTGAAGAAGTTTTAGCGAAGTCTACTGATGGGGATGTACAGCTTTCTGATACTATATCTAGTGTTCCTACCCTACAAGCTTCATTTTCCAACTCAGAGCCTGTAGATGATCAAAATTTTATTGAGGCGAAAGAAACAAAAAAGAGTAGGAAAAAGTCTGCCAAAGGAAAGGGTGCATTAGCCAAGGTCACTGCACCAACTTTGTTGGATGTCTCTGGTAGCTTAAGCGCCATAGAGAAAAGTAAGAGTGCTCGTTCTGTAGACCAAGATAAAGAGGCGTTACCACCAATTCCATCAGGTCCTTCTTTGGGAGATTTTGTTGTCTGGAAGGACGAATCAACAAGCCATACCCATGTACCGCCACCGGCCTGGTCTACTGAGGCCAAAAAGGTTCCAAAGCCTACATCATTGAGGGATATCCTGAAAGAGCAAGAGAAGGTCTCTCATACCCAGGCTCCAATTCAAATTCCAGCTCCTCAGAAACCACAAAGTCAGGTCCCCCGAGGAAGTGGTCCATCAGAGTCTCTTTCTGCTTCTTCTCCATCCAAGGCTGCATCTGCCATACCAATTAGCTCGAATGCTACTTCACAGTCGAAGTACAAGGCTGATGATGACTTATTTTGGGGACCCATTGATCAATCCAAGATGGATGTGAAACAGTGGGTTCTCTTTGGTTTCTGATTTTAACTTTTCTCTGCTGCATGTTTTGAACTTGCATGTGCTTCTCCCCATTTTCCATGAATCAGCTGCGTGGCAACTCTTCCTAACTCTAGGGTTTATGGTGTTTAATTCAAAACAGGTCAGATTTCCCTAATCTTGGCAGTCAGGGAAGCAAGAGCACTCCTGTGAAAGGAGTCCCTACTGGTTCTTTGAGCCAACAGAAACCCGTCAACACTAGGTCTTCTGAACGTTCCATCTCAGCATCGGCTGCCCCTGGGCAATCAACTCCTAAAGGGAAACAGGATGTCATGGACAAAAAATCAGGTATGCCTCTCTCAGATGGATCCACCTGCTTGTCCTTCCATTAGATCTATAGATTTATCTATGAATTATTTATTGTGACAAGACTTATGCCACTTATGAATCTTGTGGCACAGAGGCTATGGACTTCAGAGATTGGTGTGAGGGTGAATGTGTCAGGCTAACTGGTTCAACAGGTATCATTCTCGAGCTGTTAGCTTCTCTCAATATTATATGTCTGATACTACACCAGATCTTTATCTCTGGTTTCAGTGTCTGATGACAAATGCACTTATATAATTTATCGGGTTTACTTCCCAAAACAATTTTCTAAATCCTAAGAAATATTCCTTGTTTCGTAGCTGATTTCTAACCTAGGTAGTCAATGGCGGATAGCGGCTCATAGCGGTTGTCTCCTAAACTGCTATAGCGGATAGCGGCTAGCGGCTATTACGAAATCTTAAAACCAGGGTACATAAACACTAAAGAACTCAAAAACAGAAAAATATAAAAATATAAAAATATAAAGAAACAATTACGAACCAAACCCAGCCAGAGAGAGGACGGCTTTCCATAGAGGAGGAAGGGAGAGGGGGAAGAGGAGAATCCTGTGAACAAATTAGGGTTTTGCTGGGAGTTTTAATTAGGTAAAAATATGACCTTTTTGCCCTCAAATAGTAAAAGAAAGAAAAAAAAAAGAAGGGACAGTCAAGGAATTTCATCGAAAACACTCAATAGCGGCTGCTATGGCTGCTTTTGGCCGCTATTTCACCGCTATAGCGGACGCTACTACAAATAGCGGTTAGCGGGTATATATCGTAGCGGGAGGAGTGCCATTTCCGCTATAGCGCCGCTATTGACTACCTAGTTTCTAACATGCTTAGTCTTTTTATCATGTAGGATGCCTTTTAATATATATGCAAAATGGACTGTTGATTGCTCAATAATTTCTGCCACAGATTGCTGTTAATAGTAATTCCCGGCCATATGTTGCTGTAGAAAATAGCTCCTTTTTTGTGTTTCAGAAGTCTACATGCCTTGACAGTACTTTCCTCCTGTTTTGGAGTCCGCTAACAATATTTTTGGTTTAATCTTGATTAGATACAAGCATCTTGGAATTCTGCTTGAAGCAGTCGAGATCGGAGGCTAAGCTTCTGCTAACTGAAAATCTCGGGTCCTGTGATCCCGATCACAGGTTCATTGAAAAGTTCCTGAACTACAAGGATTTGTTACCAGCAGATGTGCTCGACATTGCGTTCCAGAGTCAGAATGGTCACAAGGCCACTGGGTCCAGTGCCAGAGACATGAGTTCTGACAGTGCTAGCCTTGGTGATTTTGGCCATAATGCTTCGGCGAAGGGGGGTGGCAAGAAAAAGGGTAAGAAAGGTAAGAAGGTTAGCTCTTCGGTCCTCGGGTTTAATGTCGTCAGCAACAGAATCATGATGGGCGAGATTCAGACGATTGAAGATTAAGAGAGTTGCCGAGTCGTGTAAATACATTTGGGTTAAGAACTTGTACTTGTACAGGCCGCCCTTCGTTCCCTTTTCCCTAGGAATTATACCATTTTAATCCCCTAGAGCTTTCAATGGCAGTACTAGTAATTCTGCTCCAGCGATTTTGTGGAAGTCAATTCCAGCAGCTGAATTTTCGCTCATCGATCATAGTAATCTCTTTGTCCCTCTGCGAAGTTATTACTCTCTCTTCATTATCTTGCTGAATTATTGTTCAATCTTTCTTTATGAAAACCATAAATTCCCACTACAAAGACGAAATATGACTACACATTTAGTGCACCGACTAATTCTTCTTCTAGTCGTACTTGGAAACAATAAAATGAGTATACCTACAATTAAACACCCAGTATATATTCCATTTATAACTTGGACACATCACTAGCAATCACCGGTTAGACCTTCTCCCGGCCGCTCTTTCCATTGGTTTTCTGCTAGAAAAGTAGATGAAATCAAACGCATGTAGACCAATGTTGGTAAGCCACAAGAACTTATTGAAGCTAGAAGAGTCGACTTACATTTGGAGTAGAGGATCTATGATCATCGTCGAGGGGAGGTAGATCGAGGAGGAGAGATCGGACGAAAAGTTTTGCGATCTCGGAGACTGCTGCGTCCCGAACGGAGCCATCTTCGCTCGACAAATCCTTGTAGGCAGCTCGGAAGGCTTCTTGCCAGAATCTTGGCAATCTAGCAGAGGAGCTGCCATAGCCACCGCTCCCATGGGAGTACAAGTCCCACATATGCCTCACCACCTTCTTCTTCTCTTCCACCACCTACCAATCAAACACAGGAATCTCCCATTTATATGAACCATTCATCATCCGCACACACGAGATCCGCAATATAAATGGACAAGCGACTTACGAGGACATCAAGGTCATCATCGACAGGGACGCTGAGCTTATCGGAGAGGCGGGTCAGGTATCCCGTAGTGGTGAACTTGAGAGTGAGGGAGCTGGTGAACATGGACCAAATGGCGAGAACCAGAATTGCAACCAATACCATTAACTTGTACCGACTCCTTCCCAGGAAAACCTGCAACAGACCACCAACTCTAACTTCCGACCTCTCTCTCTTCACTAAACAAACACTCGACGACGATCCATGGCTGTTCACAGCCGAGCTCGGGATAGAGATAACCGTCTGTGTGTCCTCCAACTTCATCTTTAGTTTATGTGTTAGGCAGGAGAATAGGGAATTGAGCAAGACTTGGGTGAATTATTTATCTGTGGGTGATGGTGTGTGATGTATCTTAAATGATGTAGGGGAGGAGGGAGGCCCCCTCTTGCCATTACTTTCAGCAGCAAGTTGAGGTCTTGATGATGTCATCTTATTAACCAAATTGTTGATCAAAAGTCAGTTGAGTTTGATCATACTAACACTAATATATCGGATTTCATCATAACATTAAAATTAAATACACACGAGTGAGAATATTAATAAAATTGTGTGATCTCTTTAGAAATCCTCACTTTACACACTCCTCTTTTAAGTTAACAAAAAAAAAATGCTAAAGAATGGAATGTAGATAAGATCCGTTCAATTCTCAATACTGAAATTTCTAGAAAAAATGGGTGTGCTGGTTCTCTATGGAAGGCAAGTAGTACCGTTGGCCCACCTCCTACTGGGTAAGCGTGTCTAGTCTTTATTATCTATAGTTTGACTTTAATGTCGTAGCTTGGGAAGGCTCTTGTCGGCCAATGTAATAGAACTTATGTCCTGATTAATTCAGAAACTCGACGATCAAAAACTTGGATTAATTATTATACTGTTCCCATGCAAATATTATTTTCCTAATGCAAGTATTTTAAATTCGAAAATTGTGGTTAAACAAAGTCCTTATATGAAAGTGTCGGATGATACTATAATTGCACATGTAGTTATTTATTCTCTTGTTCGTGCATTTATGGTATCATTTAAATTATGGTAAATTACATTTGGGTCCATCTAGTTTGGTGTATTTAACGTGTGTTGTAAAGAATCTGTTAGAACGTCGAAAACGATCTAAAGACGGATCCGGAGTGGTCGTCCCAAGAGCGATTCGAACGAATAAGGCAAAGATAGAAGAAATATGGGGTAAAGGAAGAGAAGATATATAGATCAGACTTGGTAGATAAGAAAAGAATTTGTAGAACAACAAGAACTTTATTGAAATTATAGGAGGGTAGAACAAGAGAAAAACACAAACGATAAAGACTACATGTGACCACACCACTACTATCACTACTATACCAAACTAAGCTCCATTAGCCCATCGAACGATACAAACTAGGCTCTACTGCCCGACCAACTAACCAGGCTCTACTGCCTGACCTACCAGGCTCAAATGCCTGGCCTACTAACCAGGCTCTAATGCCCGACGATGAGCTAAAGATAAAAGCCGAAACTTGATAAGAGATTTGTGTTTTGTGTGATGAGTACTTGTTGTCTATGCCGTCTGTCCTTATATAGAAAAATCAATTCTAGCCCGATACAAAACCTTAGGCTGTTCAATATAGGAAAACTAAATTGTTTCCAGCCTCACATTTGAAAACCTAAACTAGTCAAAATTTCCAAACTGATTATGACTCTTTTCACGTTGAATTTGGATAAGTGATAAACTATAAAGTTGTAGATTTATCTCTTATCTTTTCATAGCTTTTGAAATAACCTCAATTCGATATTTGAGCATTTAGCTATGGATTTTTTATTGACACTGGTCGAAATATCCACGAATTAATTTTCCATTACAACAACGTGGGTCTCCCTGTAATTCACAAATCCATTAAAAACCCCTCTCAGTTTGGACAATTTATACGATTCAGCTCCTCAAGACAGAATCGGAATATTTTTCCGACGAGGAGATAGGAAAAATGACAAAAATAATCTTATACTAAAAAACAAAAAATTTACTTTTCCTCCCCCCTCTCCCTCCTTCCTCCCTGAAACCCTCGAACTTCAAATCCAACCCGCTCCAACTATAATTTTTCCCCAAAATCACAAATCCCCTAAACCCGACGACATCATATTCTTTTTCTTCTTCATGTGTAATTTGAAAATTTTTGTTGGAATTGCAATCCAAAGTATAAAACAAAACCGTAATTATTTGTGTTCATCGAAATGGTTCGTTGAAGAAATGAAGGGGAACCTTATCCTACTGGATAAATTCAATTAAAACCAACAACCAATGAAAACAAAATTGGAAAATTCAATTAGTTGATATCACTACCTAATTAAGAGTTAAAACCTCAAAAACGAAGTTGCAACCTTTCTCAGTCCTAGTCAGAATTGGACCAGAACCCATTTCAACAGACAAGTCAAAATCAACAAGAACCCTAATTTTTTCAGATGAAGTTGTATAGAGAAGCAACAAGACGAAGCCCTCCGACGTTGCCCAAAACACAAAATCTCCTTCCACCGACATCGACGTCCTCCGTCCTCACGCCGTCGAGAGCAAGCTGAGGTCCCAGGCTCCGAGCACGGCGTCGGCTGTCAAGTCCGCCATGAGTCTGGCCTCTATTGACACCGTGAAAGCAAGCCGAGGTCTGAGGCTCCGAGCACGCCAACCCAGTTGAGTCCGCCCTGGGTCTGTCCTCTATTGACACTATCGAGAGAAAGCCGAGGCCCGTACCTGGTTAAGGATGTAGCTCTTTCCCTATCGAGCCCTGCCGCGGACTGAGACAACACCGACGGGCCCTTCACAAGCTGCAGAGCCGCGACAGGCTCCGAATCCATCCGTAACTTCCCCTTCTCATCGTAGTAGACGATGCATATCAGCCTCGCCGGGCCAGTCACCGGCGGGGCGGACGAAGACACCGGCGAAGGAGACGGAGATATCGGAGACAAGGACGAGCCGGAGGATGATGAATTGCTCTCCCTCCCTCCTTAACAATCTAAAAGATTCAAATCGTGAGCTGTTGCATATCTGATAATTGGGTTTGGTGAATTAAGCTCTTAATTGAAAATTAATCAAGGGTTGTTTGTTAGGTGCAGTTTTGTGTTAATTGCTAAGGACTCGTTGCTCCCGGAGGAATCCTTTTGTTTTAATAAATCATCTTCCTCCTCATTATGTTCTTCAGCAACTCATGTCTCGGTAGTTTTGATTTTTGATTTGTTGATTTTTTTTCATCCGGAGATGGAGAGATTAACAATGAATTAGTGAGCTTGGTCGGACTTTTGATTTTGATGCTATGGTTATAATCGGTGAAAACGAGGGAGGGGGAGGAGGAGGATGATGATGATTTTAGGAGGAGGAGGAGGATTTTCAGATGATTTTTGTGTTTTAGTATAAGGATATTTTTTTTCATTTCTTCTGCCTCTTTGCCGGAGAAATATTCTGATTCCGGCGTGAGGGACTGAATGAGGAGAAGGAGGAAGATTTTTTTTTAGTATAAGGGTATTTTTGTCATTTCTCGTGCCTCTTCGTCGGAGAAATACTCCGATTTTGACGTGAGGGACTCAATCGTATAAATTGGCCAAACTAAGGGGTTTTTTTTAATCGATTTGTTATATTCGTGCTAAACTTTTTAAATTTCTTTTGACAAAAGAATATTCATAAATATCAGTTAATTAAAATAAACCAGAAAAATATTAAAAAGAAAACGAATTGTTACATGTATCATTATTATTTGTTGCGACACATAATTTAAAGCTAAAAAATTTGCTTGAAGCCTCTCTCGCCAGAAAGAGCGAGTTTTAGGAGTTTCCACGCAAATAGCTCAGAATAAAATATCGCACAGTGCAAAAAATGAAAATATTTCAAAAAAAGAGGCTGTTATTGGCTAGCCTTTACACTTTTCCCTTTCCTCGTACAAATAAAAAAGAGAAGGCCCTGACCATAAAGAAAGAAAACAAAAAGAAAAAGAAGGTGGAAAAAGGAAAGGACAAGATGGAAGAAGATAAGGCGAAACTCGTGGACGTGGACGGGAAGGCCGAAGGAATTGCAGAAGTCGGGGACGCCATACGGAAGCTCAGAATCTCCTCCTCCGAGTAAGAAGGTCATCTCCTCGATCTCTGGAAATCTCGTTTTTCTATTTATTTACTTTAATATTAATTAGTTGCTATATATCCGGTAGTGCGATATTTTTCTTTTTTATTTTATTTTACTTTAATTAAATATTTGTAATGCTCTATTTCCCATTCCATTAGTGCGCTTTGTATCTGTTCTTCTTGATGTTGTTTTTGTTTTAATTTAATAACATTTACTTTTAATTTTGTATTTGTTTTTATTTTATTTTATTTTAATATAATATCTTCACTTTTAATTTAATACTTAACCTAGAGTCCCGCCCCTTGTTTAATAGCCCGTTGCTATAGAAGTGCTTTTCCGATAGGTTTAATATTTTTCTTTATTTTAATTTAGTTTAATATTTGCAATGTTCTATTTCCCTCAAGGATATTAGAGCGTTTTGTATTTGTTTCTATTTTAATTTAATTTTTAACCTCGAGTCCCGCTCCCTTGTTAGGGTAAGGAATTGCATTCACAACTTTTGGATTTCCATTCTTTGAGAAAATCTG
>SOPF01028569.1:32235-50245 GCA_012979155.1 Hypericum perforatum
GGAAATATAATAATGCAAATATTATAACATAACCTCCGGTCCCACTCCCATGTTTTTGATGGTTAATATTTCCTAGATGATCGATCATATGTGTTAGATTCTAATTCCTCTGTTTCTTATTTTTCCTCATTTTTGTACGCGATCCTCTCCACCCTAGATATCAACTATTGCATCCCTTTAGAGTGACTCGATGGTTTGTCTTCAAATAGTTCTTGATCGATGTCCAAGGTGATTGTCCTGCTCGGGAATTGCCACTCGGTCAAATTCTATCAGTTCCTCCTTAGGGTTGATGGCATACATGTGCTTGCACCCATAGCAGATAGAGTTAGAGAGTCAAGAAAAGTCTTGAAAATATTTCATCAAGATGATTGCGCCAAGATTGGTTTGTGCAATTTGAGGCTGCAAGCAGTACTGATGAGTTGCTTAGGGATGCTCGGTTGGCTGGAGCTTCAAAGGTGCTCGTGGTACTACTCCACTTGAACAACCACTTATGTGTTTCTTTGCCCCCAACCTTGTCAATCTTTATCAGCCAAGGTCATGCAAGATAATGGAATGGATGTTATGGTGAACTCAAATTATCTAATTGATATGATAGTGAAGGCCTGCATCTAATATGTTAACTCTTACAGGAGGCATAAGATCATCAACTTACGCATTCTAGATCTCCAAGTGGTATTGTGTGAATTTTTTTTCTTCCTTGTGGCCTATATACTAGATATTGATTCATATATATTTTAATCAATTTGCAGAAGGTGGTAGAGTCGTTCGTGATTCCGGGATTTGCTATAAAATTGAAACAAATCTTTTGAAAGTGTGACCTTATTTTCTCCGTATCTGTTCTTGTTTAACTTTGACAGGAGAAGGAGGTTTAATAAATTAATTTACCTTTTTGTAGTATGACTACATTGTTCTCTTAGAACCATGAAAAAGCAGGCAGGCTGGGGAGTAATTTTGCATAGTAATGATAGCAACTACTTTTAAAAATTTTCTTTTTCTGGATTTCGACTTAAATATTGTTACCTAGCTATTGACCCGCCCCATCTCTGCAATACGTACTTTGTTTCTTACTATGTTGCAGTTAAATTATTTGTTGCGTTCGGTACTAAAAGAATAGCTGCTTTTCGTGGCATAATCATGATTTTGACAATTGTTTGTTTGGTTATTGTTGAGAAATTGACATGATCATTGAGTTGTTTGCACGAGTGTAGCATTGGATAGTTGGATTTTGGTAGGGAACAAGTATGAGGCATGTGGAATGAAGTAGGATTTGGAATATAGCAGATCAATTAGGCATGGTTAGTTGTTCTTAGAATTGAGTTATGTGCATCAAATTTGTCTGATCATTTTCCCTCCGATAAAGTTGAGAATTTTCCTATCTTTTCCTTTCGCAGAGAGATGACACATTTTGATTAGATAAATCTGGACAGATTGAGCCTGTCCGTGCGAAATTTGAACCCACGTGAAGTCTCATTGTTGTTCTCTCATGTTGCCACCATATTTATTTATTTCACATGCACTATTTTGGTATTGCTTTTTGCGAGAGGAAGGGGAAATTACGATATCCGGGAAGGTAGGAGATGTTGATTGTTTCTGTTGCGATATATGGTGTAGTGCTGCATTTTTTGTACAAATTCTCTAGTTACTTGGAGGTGTCATAACATCTGTTTCTTTGGAGGCAAGACTGATGCATTTTTGGTGGTGTTGATATCTGGTTCAATTTGAAGAGGTTTCTATATTATTTCATAATAGTTCATTACACTTGGTACATATTTATACAAGGTTTGACACAGATTATAAGAGCAAATCATGGAATTATGATTTGTGACTTATGTAGAGAATTGGGATGATTGTATCTTTATAAGGTAGTTGTGATCTGCAAGAATCTCTTAGGTGATTCCAGCAGGATCTCCGTTACAATTGTTTGTGTTTCTGATTTATATGATAATACAAACCAGACTTATCTTTGAAGAATGTGATTTCTACACAATTTGTTGTGTGGTTTTTTAAATGCGAAATTTGCAATCAATAACATGTCACGCTTTCACGGACAACCATGCACCTTGCCAAATCCTGGATGACTCTCATGGGTGTTCCACTCAGTGGCCTGAAGTGATGACCAACTGACATGTCCGCCATCAGAATACTCACCGCTCTAGTCGAAGCCTATCCCTGTTGAGTTCTGTTGGGGGTTCAAGATTGCTGAAAGACGGAAGAAAAGTATTTGTTTAAACAAACTCCATGGTCAAATTGATGCGCTCTTCAGAATTGCCTTTCCTGCCTGTCGTGAGCATTCTTCTTGTTATCAAGAACGGCCACATGGACTACCTTCAGAAAAGAAAATGAATGGTCACATGGACCCACCTTGGCCGGACCATACCATTTGTCTTCGGCCAACATTGTCAATCATTCCACGAGTCATGACTTTGTCCAGCCTATAAATTCAGACATGTAACCTTACTCTTGGGCCAGCATTTAACATAATGTGTAGGTATTGACACCCACGGGAGTAACCATGACCAAATAATTGTCTAGTTGACTAACTGGAGAATTTTTTTTGTTACTGACACTGTATAAATGACTTTAAATATGCTGGCTTAAGATGGAGAAGTATTCATGAAGTATGGAGCCTAGAATCAAAGACATTTCTTGTATCAGTTTTCATCAGGATACTGTAATTGAGTTTCAGAATTGAGTTTTTAGATTGAACGTAGTGGAATTGAAACTGAATCTATTTCCTACTCTTTGGAAGTCGCCACTTGAGTCAGAAGTCAGAATACCAATAAAATAAAGCTGCAGCCTCGTAAAATGAACTATATATACTACATGACTAAGAAATGCTGGAAAAGAAACTCAAGACCTCAATGAATAAATAACCAGAGCATCAAAACGGATGCAAACATGAGTAACGCCACCTCGTTTAATATAGCCTGTTACGTAAGAGAATGAAATGATAAGTTCGCACAATTCATGCTCAAATATCTAGACCTCGCAAACCCACTCCAAACACCCACATCCTCGGGGATATAATTTCTCGCCTCGGGAAACAATTACTTGGGCTTCGCTTTTGGTTTCGAAGGTGTCGCACATGGAGCTTAATGGCATTGTAGTTTCTTCCTATGCTAATATTAGTTTTCTGACGCAAGTATTTTAAATTATAAAATTGTTGTTAAACAAGGTCCGTAAATCAAAGTGTCGGCCCAAATCATCAGATATTTATAGATATCTAATCCACAGTCCAGTAAAAACCCAAACGTAGGTTTCAGTTCAATCAGAACTTAGAAGACAACATTGCATCTCATGTAACGATCGAGATTTGCCAAATTCCATGTGATCCAACTGACCGGGCCAAATATTGTCAACCAAACTCTCTCCATTGTGCCACCTTGTCCCCAATCAACTCCATCCAGATAGCGCGTGGAGAAAAGAAGGACTCATGCACCAGCTGATTCCCAACCTAGCAGCAAAATGATTCCATAGTAGCCAAGAAGCTCAACAATGAAGGAGCATATGAGCACCAGATTCGTTCTCGTCACCGGAGCCAGGGCATATACAATCTCATTCATTTAAACGATGCATTTGTATGAGGTTAACCTCCGTCTTTCCTGAATGGCAAACCAAAAGATATATTGACTTTTAGAAGGAACTTGTCAATCCAAATCTAAATATCGTATTGCCCAATTATTTACCATTAATTTTCAAGATACAGAAAAACACTTACATAAATAAATTATACAAATTTTGATCCATTCGATTGTGAATAATTAGTATTTTGAGCGTCCAAATATAACAAAATTTATGAAAAGAAAATGATTTCGAAAATCGGTACCAAGCTTATGTATAATTTGTCTCTGAAGACGTCAAATTTATTTACTCTATAAATTGTCCAGTTTCTCGCGCGCGGGTATACATACACACACACACAAACACACACACACAAGCACGTATGTACAACAATTTTTTTCTCTTAATTTTGTACAAGCAAATCAAAACGGTCACAACCTAGAAAAAATCAAAGTCAACGTGCATGGTCATTGTTCCTCCACATCAGATTCTCTCTTGAGGTCAGCGGGAGGCAAGAAGCAATCTACGGACAAGCTATTAATATTAAAGTCAACCTCCTCAATGACCCAAACTTACTCTATCCTCCTCTTGTGGTTTCTCTTCGGACCGTACCGGTGCAACGTGGCAGTGGTCTTCCCGTGGTGGGCAACGATGAGGCCCTAAATAGGGAATGAAACCAAGGTTAAATATTAAGTTAAATTAAAGGGAAAATTACCCTCAGGCCCCTCGGGTTTGCGAAAATTCGTGTTTTAGCCCCCCTATTTTTTTTATTATCATTCAACCCCTGAATCTTATCAAAAGTGTATAATTTAGTCCCTGTCGCCGGAATCCGGCGATTTCTCCGGCGAAATGGCACCTAAGATTACTAAAATACCCTTTTCCTTTAAAAAGTAAAAAAATAAATTGAAACATAATCGTAAATCGTATTGAGCTGAAATTTTTCATGATGCATCCTAAAAATATACATGATTTACGTAAAATATTTCAGAAATTTTTGAGGTACAAAAGTATTTTTTTTATTTTCCAACGTGCCAAAATTTTGTAAAATCATGTAAAATAGCAAATTTGTTTAATTGGGCTGAAACGTGTCCCATGTGTCTTTTAGCATATTTAATGAATTTAGGAATCAAAAAGTCTGGATTCTCATGAGCCAATTTTGAAAAAGTCTGCAGATACCAAAAATATAGAGTTTTAATTTATTTTTTTACTAAAGATGGAGTCTTTAGTAAAGATGCTAAAGGACACATAGAACAAGTTTTAGGTCCTAAATTCACTAAATATGCTTAAGAACACATGAGACAAGTTTCAGCCAAATTAAACAAATTTTCTATTTTATATGATTTTACAATATTTTGGTACGTTGGAAAATAAAAAAAAAATACTTTTGTATCTCCAAAATTTCTGAAATATTTTACGTAAATCATGTATATTTTTAGGATGCGTCATCAAAAATTTCAGCTCAATACGAATTATTATTATGTTTCAATTTATTATTTTACTTTTTAAAGGAAAAGAGTATTTTAGTAATCTTAGGTGCCATTTCGCCGGAGAAATCGCCGGATTCCGGCGACAGGGGCTAAATTATACACTTTTGATAAGATTCAAGGGTTGAATGATAATAAAAAAAAATAGGGGGGCTAAAACACGAATTTTCGCAAACCCGAGGAGCCTGAGGGTAATTTTCCCTAAATTAAATTAACAAAACAAACAACCATAAAAACTTATTAGCACGCCACGAAAAGTAGATATTCTTTTAGTATAGACCATAAAAAATAGTTTAACCGTAATATAATAAGAAAATAGTATGCATTTAGTCGTGGAGACAGATGGGGCAAGTAGATTGACAAAGCTAGGGGCACACATAGGAGCAGGACCACGAGCACCTTTGAAACCCTAGCCAACTAAGCATCTGTATGCAACTCTATGCAACTCCTCAACACTATTTACAACCTCGAGTTGTACAAACCATTCAGCAAGACCTTGGCTGAATAGAACAACATTGGTGCAGAGTGTTTTTGCACTATCATCCAGATGAAATCTTGCAAAGAGACTTTTTTTTGACTATGTGACTGTGTCTACAATAGGTGGCAAGAACATGTATGCCATCGATCCTAAGGAGGAATTAATAGAACTTGACTGAGTGGCAATTGTTGAGTAGGACTATCACTTAAGATGATAACTTATCGACTAAGAACTGTTTATGGACAAACTAACAGGTCTCCCCAAAGACGATGTAGTAATTGATATCTATTCTCTTGGTAGGAGGGGATAATCGTCTGAAAAATGGGGAGAAATAAAAAGAGAGATGTATTGGAATCTAATACATATAATTGATCATCTAAGAAATATTAATTATAAAAAACAAGGGAGCAAAACCTAGGTTAAATATTTGATTAAATTAAATTAACCAATCAAACAACCATAAAAAATTATCATCAGGCCACAAAAAGCAGGTATTCTTTTAGTATAGACTACAACAAATAGTTAAACCATAACATAATAAAAAAAATATGTATTTAGTCGTGGACAGAGATGGGGCAAGTAGATTGACAAAGCTAGGGGCACACGTAGGAGCAAGACCACGAGTACCTTTGAAACCCTGGCCAACCGAGCATCCTTACCCAACTCATTAACACTACTTACAAGGATGATCACGCCAAGATACTATGCACCCACGTGGCCTGGTTAGGCCAAGCTGCTGAATGGTTTGTGCAGTTTGAAGCTGCTAGCAGTGCTGAGGATTTGTTGAGGAATGCTCTGTTGGCAGGTGCTTCAAAAGTACTCATGATTCTTCTCCCGACTGAAGAATCATTTCTGGATTCCTTTACCCGTGGCTCTGTCAATCCATATGGGTGCGAGCTAAGAGAATGGATGATCTGGTGAATTCAAATAATCTTAATGAGATGGCAGAGAAGGCGTGCATCAAATATGTCAAGTCTTAAAGGAGCAACAAGATCCTCAACATACGCGCTCTAGATATGAAGGTGGTATTGTGTGATTTTTCTTCTTCTTTGTGACCTGATACTAGGTATTGATTCAGATTTTTTTAATCAATTTGCAGATGGTGGCAGCATTGTTTGGGATTCCTGGATTTGATAAGAAACTGAAGCGGATCTTTTCAAAGGTAGGACTTACTCTGTGAGTGTTCTTGTTTGACAGGAAGAGGAGGTGGTTTGACAAATTGATTTAACTTTTTGCAGAATGGCAATATTGTTATCTAGTAATCATGAAGAGGCAGGCAGACTTGGTAGGAATTTTGCATAGAGTAATGATAACAACTACTGATTTTGTCTTTTTCGGATTGGATGCGTGGCTATGACTTGCCCCCACGACTTTCTGCTTAAATAGTTGGTGTTTGACTATTGACCTTGAATAGATATTGATACTCATTGGAGGAGTAACCATGAAGAGATAATTGTCTAGGAGGAAATTTTTTGGTTATTGGAACAGTTTTAATGACTTTAAATCTGCTGGTTCATCAGGATGCTCTAATTGAGTTTGAGAATTGTGTTTTAGACTTAACATAGTAGAATTGAAACTGAATCTATTTCTTACTCTTTGGATGTTGCCACTTGAGTTAGAACACTAATAAAATAAGGATAAATTACATTTGGCCCTCTGTAGTTTGACATATTTAATGCTCACACTCCCGTTTTTTGCAAACTGATTAAAAAACCCCTACTGTTTGAACAAATTGTACAATTTCCCCCTCATGCCGGAATCGGCATTTTTTCTGCAAGAAAGCATGGAAAAAGACTAAAATATCCCCCTTTCACTTTTAACCCAATACTCTTCCCATTTCATCTTCTTCAACTTTCCAACTATTATCCAAGAACACCAACTCAACCAAAAAAACCCATCAATTCTATGTAAAAGCCACCTCATAATGAATTAAAAAGTAAATTGAATCCTCCAAGCTAGAAACTTTATTGTAAATTTTGGCCAAAAGTTACATCTTCACAGTGAAAGCCCATAATTATAATCCTTTACCGTATAATTTCAATCCAACCACACGAAGAACCAAGACCGAAGAGGCAAAAGAAGCGTACCATTTTCTAGTTGAAGCAAGAAAGTTGACAAATCCTAATAAAAACCCTAACCCGACCCAATCTTCATAGTTGAAGCGTACCCATCTCCTTTACCTCTCCTCTACTACTACCAATAGGCTTCACCTCGCCTCTATATAAAAACCCTAACCCGACCCAATCTCGACTTCATCCATAAAACCCCTAATTATCCTCTCCTGATTAAGGTTATACGTTGATCTAGGGTTCCCACCAATCGAACCGTAGAATGGGAAAGGGGAAGGAGTTTGAATTCCATGTGAAGAGGAGCGTGGCTTTGGTCAACAAATCGTGCAAGTTCTTGAACGATGAGTTGATGGTTCCTGGGGTTTGGTGGATCGAGAAGAATAAGGGTCTGGTTAGGGACGAAGATGGTGAGCGGGTCCTAGCCTTGCCCGAAGACAAGGACTTGCCCGTTCTCGAGGAATATTTAGACTAGTTTATTTCCATCTCTTTTCTTTCTTAAAGTTTGACCGTCGGTTGGTGTTTGGGATTGGTCGGTTGGTGTTGATTTTTATTGTTATCAAGTATTATGGTTTGGTTAAAGAAAATGTTCAGGGTAAAAATGGAGGCTTGCTGATTGAGTGTTCTGTGTTCGTGTGTTTGATGATTGGTTCTCGATTAAGGTTTATATTTTTGGTTGTGTTGGTGTTCTTAGATTGTTCTTAATTTAAAGGTTGAAGAAGATGAAGTGGTAAGGGGAAGAAGAAGAAAGTAATTTTTTTTGTTTTTTAATGGAAGGGTATATTTGTCATTTCTCGTGCCTTCTCGCCGGAAAAAATGCCGATTCTGGCATGAGGGAGAAAATTGTACAATTTGTTCAAACGGTAAGGATTTTTTAATCAGTTTGCAAAAAATAGGGGTGTGAGCGTTAAATATGCCAAACTACAGGAGACCATATGTAATTTACCCATAAAATAAAGCTGCAGCCTCGTAAAATTAACTATATATACCACAGGACTTGGATACCCTGGAGACATATAATGTTGTCCCTAAATAGGGACAAGGGTTAATATAGTCAATTAACCTAAATCACTAATTGAGAGTTTCTCTCTCCATTAATAACCACCCCACTTTAAACCATTCTCTCTCCCCTTTTTAGCCGTAATCCCATTAATCATGGATTTCTCTCTCCACTTTTTGAACCTTAATCCCATTAATTACGTATATTCTCTCTCCAGTAAATACATTTTTTTCCCAAACCTATTTTGAACTTCGAACCACTAATGAAGGCCTTCAAACTATTAATGTAGGACTTCGACCACTAATGTAGGACTTCGAACTACTAATGCAGGCCTTCGAACCACTAATGCAGGCCTTCAAACCACTAATGCAGACCTTCGAACCATTAATGTCAGACTTTGAACCACTAATGTAGGCCTTCGAACCACTAATGCAAGCCTTCGAACCACTAATGTAGGACTTCGAACCACTAATATAGGACTTCGAACCACTAATGCAGGTCTTCGAACCACTAATGTAGGACTTCGAACCACTAATGTAGGACTTCGAACCATTAATGGAGGACTTCGAACCACTAATAGAAGACTTCGAACCACTAATGTAGGACTTCGAACCACTAATGGAAGACTTTGAACTACTAATGTCGGACTTTGAACCACTAATGTTGGACTTTGAACCACTAATGCAGGCCTTCGAACCACTAATGTAGGACTTCGAACCACTGATATAGGATTTTGAACCACTAATGTAGACTTTGAACCGATGACCTAACACTATAAAAACCACCAACGATCAACGATAAAATAAATAACTGGAAAATAAAATAAATTATGAGTTTAAAATTTAAATTTTCCTTAAAAAAGGATATTTAATGATAAAGAAACTATTAAATGCTGGTTTTTTAAAAAAATGGGACATTTAATGATAATTATGCTAAAAAGGAGTAGATTATTAAATGCCGGGGTTTTTAGGTTTGGATAAATGTCAAAAATGTCTTTGGTAATTAATAGCCATTAGATCAGAATCTTTGAGAATATATTCTAATCTAAAGGCCGAGATTTAAGTCCCTATTTAGGAACAACTTTATATGTTCTCAGGGTATCCAATTCCTATACCACATGACTAAGAACAACTGCTGGAAAAGAAACTCACGACCACCATGTACAAATAACCAGCGCATCAAAACAGATGCAAACAAAATTCCCAGAAAGATAATCATGAAGAAGAGCAACTTACTACCGAGGCCTGTGCTCTAACCCGCCAATAATCCCTAGGCTGGTGCGCTATCCTTTGCCAACTTGTTGTTGCTTACAAATGTTCCCAGTGTCTTGAACCATTGAAGAACAGTTCGATGTTCCCAGTGTCTTGAAGAAAAAGGGAAGCGACTTTTCGTTCACACCTCGCTCTTCCGATAAAACAGTAGAGCGCATCTCTCATTCCATCATCCAAATCCCTACCAATAATATTCAGCTATCTATTAGGGTTTCAACCATATTTTACCCGAAGACAGGGCCACAATATTCAGAAGTAAGTGTCTAGGAAACCCGATTGGTCAATCTTTGGTCTCATCGTGAATCCACAAGGCATCGCACCCTTGTATCACTTCGAAAGCCGAAGGAGGGTTCACCTTCTGCAGGAAACAAGTCATCAAAATAACCCAGACCAAAACTTGTTAGCATAGAAATAGCTAACTATCCATAGGTGAGATCATGTTGCATTGTTACCCTAATAACTCGTTCCTCCAACGACGGCGTGGAGGCCAGATGCGAACCCGTAAAAACCGCGTGCTCCATCCAAGCACTTTCTTTTATCCTTGGCTCCCTCGTTTGTTTTATTCATTGCGGGGTTCGCACGCGCGTCGCTTTTGGCGGCGAACCCAGATGATAACGAGATTAAACCAGATACTCGCAAAAGGCAGCATCGATATATTACGGAGGTAATACTTGCGATATTCTGCTTAATAGTCTCGTCGTTTTCCTTTTTCTTTTATTTTAATACTAATTTCAAAACAGCCGATCTGGTGGTTTGTGTTTCGAAATTAAATATGCATTCGGATGGGGAATATTTTTACCGAGATTTTTGTTTCAATCGTAGATCAGAGGGAATCTGAAAGCCTAATAATTCCGAACAAATTAATCAACAAAAAGTGTTAAGTTCTTTTTTTTTTGTATGTCTCTTTTTCATCTCAGAATAAGAGCAAGAACAAAAAGTTAAAGATTGACGATGTGGCCGGTGAAGATGCTAATGAGCAACAAGCTACAAGAATCGACACTCTCCCCGACCCCATACTTGTACACATATTGTCTTTTTTGGATAGTACCCAAGAGGCTTGTCGGACTACCCTCCTTTCTAAACGGTGGATCAACTTATGGACCCAATTGCCCAGACACGAGTTTTACGTAACAGACTGGAATGACAAGTTCGCGCAATTCATGCTCAAATATCTAGACCTCGCACCCACCAAGATCATTAGTCTCAAACTCTGTATCGAGCGCATCGTCCCCCCCATCACATCGATCGACTTGTGGCTCGCGTCTGTCCCAAAGCATCAAGTGGAGCACATAACATTGAAATTAAGATCGTATCAGAAGTACCTCCCTGAGTGCTTCTACTCTCAAGATTGCATGATCAGTCTTAGTACTCGGGGCTATAATTTCTCATCTCAGGAAACAATTACTTGGGCTTCGCTTGTGGTTTTGGAGGTGTCGCACACGAAGTTTAATGGCATTTACAATATCGGAGACATTTTGTTAGGCTGCCCTGCACTAGAATGCTTTTCGCTAGGGACGGTCTACATTACGATGTCCCCTAATCCGATTCCGGTGTCGATTTCTCATAGCAATTTGAAGAAATTGACTATTAAGAATGTGTATTTCAGTTTTCAGTCTGAAGTGGATCGCTTGGATCAAGTTTTTCTAGTTGATGCTCCTCAACTCGTCGAATTGGAAATTTTGGGAAGGAGTTTTGGTATCGGATTTAAGTTAATTGGTGTTTTCCGCTCGCTGATGCACGTCCATTTCAATTTTGGATTGTGGTTTTCTAATTATTTGGATTTTCGCGATGTTGATCGCACGGAAGAAAATATTTTGAAGGATCTTCTTGACAAGGTAAGGTACTCCAAGACGGTGGTGATTGGACCACAATGCCAAGAGGTAACTAACATTATTATGCCCGATTATGATATATTACTGACCAGTATTATTTGTTTATGATTTTTTTTGTCACAATGATGTCCAAAATTTATGCAAGCATATTTGAAAACTCGAAATTAACGACACAACTTCTATTTTCATCAAGTTGGTTATGTTTATTTCTGGTCTTTTGGTATTTTATTCTAAACTTGTTGGTTTCTCATAATTTTTCTAATTGATATGTTTCTAACACTACCCTTATCTCTCTCTTTACTCTTGAAGGTTCTTGGCAGAATAAATGAGGGGAATAATTAGTTGCCCCGAAGTCGTCCATCAAGACTCGGCGGAAGGCAAGTAGTACAGCTGGCCCACCACCTACTGGCTAACCGTGTTAAGTCTTTTTATTACCTATAGTTTAAGGTCGTCGCTTGGGAAGTCTCTTGTCGGCCAGTGTGACAGAACTACTTATGTCCTGATTAAGTTAGAAACTCGAAGATCAAAAACTTGGATTCATTATATTGTTCCTAAGCTAATATTAGTTTCCTAACGCAAGTATCTTAAATTCAAAATTTGTGGTTAAACGAGGTCCGTAAATCAAAATGTCGGCCCAACTTAAAATCATCAGAAATATATAGATCTAACCCACAGTCCAGTAAAAACCCAAACGTAGATTTCAGTTCAGTCAGAACTCAGAAACCAACATCGCAACTCGTGTAACGATCGAGATTTGCCAAATTCCATGTGACCCAGGTGACGGGCGCGAAATATTGTCAACCAAACTCTCTCCATTGTGCCACCTTGTCCCCAGCAGATGAGCACCGGATTCATCCTCGTCACCGGAGCAAGGGCATATACAATCTCTTTCATTTAAACGATGGATAGTTTTTTCTGAAAGGCAAACTAAAAGATACATTGAATTTCAGAGGGAACTTGCCAATCCAAATCTAAGTTGATATCATGTTACCCAATTAGTTACCATTAATTTTCAAGATACAGAAAAATACGTATATAAATAAATTATAGAAATTTTGATCCATTCAATCGTGAATAATTAGTATTTTGAGAGTCCAAATATAACAAAATTTATGAAAAGAAAATGATTTCGGAAATCGGTACCAAGGTTATGTATAATTCGTCTCCGAAGACGTTCAAATTGATTTACTGTATAAATTGTCCAATTTCATGGGTGTATACATATATCATCTATACGTATGTACAATAAGTTTTTTTCTCTCTTAATTATGTTCAAGCAAATCAGAACAGTCACAGCCTAGAAAAAATCAAAATCAACGGTTAAATACTTGGTTAGTGCTAGCATGGTCATTGTTCCTCCACATCAGATTCTCTGTTGAGGTCAGCGGGAGGCAAGAAGCAATCCATGGACAAGCCATTAATATTAAAGTCAACCTCCTCAATGACCCAAACTTCCTCTATTCTTCTTTTGTGGTTCCTCTTGGGACCGTACCGGTGCAACGTGGCGGTGGTCTTCCCACTGTGGGCGACGGTGAGGCCCTCCGTGCACTTGTAGTCCCCGATGAGGGACTCGATGGTGGTCTCCCAGAAGACGTCGTCGTTGCCGCGGATGGGCTTCATCTTGACAAGCTTGACGTCCTCGAACTTGACGAGGAGGCCGGTCCGCTGGCTGAAGTAGCCGGATATGGTGTGGTGGAGAACCTCGGTGCTGTTTGAGCTGTGTGAACGGAGGATGCTGATGTCAGTTTCCAGCTTTAGGGCGAAGCAGCACTCGTTGTTTATGCTTTTCTCTCCCACGCATTCTGCTTCTAGGAACAGGTTCGCCGTGCATCTTGGGTCCAATCCCTGAAAATATTTATACGTACAACATCAAAATCACAATTTAATCACTTTTAATATAATATAATACAATATAATAAAATATAAAATTTATTTTAAAAAAATATTTTTATTGGCTAGTAAGTCCAATTAGATAAACTGACCGATTAATTGGTTAAACTGATGATTAACACAATTGACTATATTCCTAGTTAGGGTAAAAAATAACCCATGGCTGGTCCCAAGTCGTAGTTCGACCATCATGTAGGGTCAATTTAAAAAAAATTGAATTGACGCACACCAAATTAATGTGAAATTTCAGACCAAAAATATTTAATCAGACCATAAAAATTAATGTGAATTTTTTTTTGTATGTCGTCTAAAACAAAGTTGATACAACCAAGAGAAAGTTGACATGGAACAAGTAAGACCTGAAAGAATCGGCGCAGGGGTCGAGGAGGCCCACGATTGGCATGAGAAGGTTGAGACGAGGACTGGTTCCACGCAACTTTCCCGTTACTTCCGGCGCTGACCTTGTGCCCTGCCATCACTAGCTCGAGGTACCACAGGTCAGGGTTCTTCTGCCACAGCACGAACCCGCCGACCTCCGACTTGGCTCCGCCCTGGATGGCGTCATTGCCGGAATTCAAGTCTGTCACCGCCGCCATCTTCACTTGCCCCACCGCGTACATGCTCTTCACCGAGTTCAGCGCAACCGGACCTCCCGTTGCCGCCACGTATTGTTGCACTATGTAATTAGCGGTCGACGCCTCCTGCACATCATACAATTATTAAGACAGGTTAATTTTACTATGATTAAATTTAAAATTTGCTGTCTTTTCTGTCTGGGAAATATAAACTCAAATTTTTTGAGAAGAAATATTTGCATTCGATTTTAAATTTGATTTGATTTTGTTAGAATTTTTATAATTAATTGGTAAATTTTCAGCACTAAAAAATATAAACACCTTCTTTATGACACAAGAAGTAATAATGAATTAACAAAAATACAGAATTCAATCAAGCCATTAATTTGATGTAATTATTTACTTCTACAAAAATAATATGGCATGTCTAATTTTGATATTGTGATGGATATCAAACCTTAAGATTTTATAACAATAAATTAATGGATTTTTAATGTTTATAGATAAATTCATCATATTTGAGACTAAAAATCGGCAGACGTAACAAAGAACAAAATGTACTTTCCTTAAAAAATAGAAAGAAAATTATAGAATAATGGAAAGAATATACATACGATGGAGCAATTCCTGAGAGGACGGGTGAGGGGCTGGTCGGGTGTGACTTGGAAAGGGATGAGAGGGCAGCCAACGAGCTTTAGCAAGGCGATGAACTCGCTGTTGGATTTAGCTTGGAGGTGGGACGACCGGTCGCCTCCCTGAGCTCTCATCAACGCCCTCATGTTGTGCCACCGTGAGGCGGAATTGGACCCCATCTTGGTGAACATCTCCTCCGGTATCGGCACCTCCAGCACCGTTTCAAGCCCATCTTCTTTGTCATAATTAGGGCACAATTTCCTCATAGAAAAACGTTTTTTTTTCGTTTACTTGTATTGCAAGAAATTGGTTACCCTCTAATGGGAAAAGGGAAAGGGAAAATGCTTTTTCTCTTAACCCCAGGAATTAGAATTACTGGAAGAGATAGTTTTAAACACGGTTAGTTTTCTTAGCCTTGCAATATGCATGGCCAAAACTAAGCTAGAGGCTTTCTTTTCTTTCTATGTTCTTTTTTTCTTTCTACCAAACAAATGTTTTTGTTTTCTGTTACTTCTTTTCAGGAGGAGATATTATTGTTTAAGGTGCTCATTGCGCGTCGATGTCGTGTTTACACGATATAAGCGGCTGATGTGCTACACAAATAGGGACCAGACCTTCACGGGATATAAATGATTTATGAGAACTCAAGTGTTTAAATTATGATGATGTATCTTTTAAAAACAATTGCATCGTACTTGGAATATCACTTTTTGATAGTACTTAGGAAAGAGAATAAATTCTAAAAAAAATCGTTTGTAAATTTTAGGAATATTTCAGCCAAAAAGGCCATAGTTTTTAAAATATTGTCTCAACTTCTTTTACATGTAAGATTTAGGGAGGAAAGGGCACAAGCTATATTAGACATGTCGATTTTTTATTTATTGTTAGATAAGTTTTCACTTGATTTACGATAAATTAGTAGAAACCCAAATTCGAAATAGCAAGAAAAGGCAATCATTTACAAGTCTAAGAGTTGTCGCATTTCTAATTATCCAACAAAAAATATGGAATATTGTAGATCCTCGAAAGTGTATGTTATACACATCCAGCACCAAATCCAAAGCCGTTATCTTTGGTGTTTGTACCACAAGAATTGACTGGCCAGTTTTTTATTTATTTTTTTTTTTTGAGTGAAACTGTCGATTTTATTGAATAAAAGTTTTAGCTCAGAGCTAGTACATCCGCGTGAAGAGCGTCGACAATAACATTAGGTGGAACAGAAAAGAAGTGAACAACTTCCGAAAAGGGACCCTGCCATTTTGCTAGGAGATGGGCTGCTGAGTTTGCATTCCGATTTTCTGATTTATTTTAGGTTTTCCCAGATTTTCTGATTTTGCAGATTTTTGTTTTTTTCGTAAATATGCGCGTTGACTATAACATATTTTAATTGGTTAGTAAACATTTTATTAAATTAAACACAACAAGACAACAACATATGACGTTAACATATACATCAGCCATTCACGTTTGGACATAAAAGTCGCACGAATACCATGACACCACTAAAACGAAGTGCAATTACCATCGTAAGAAAAAAATATTTTAGTGACCATCTAGAAATCACGATTTATTCAATGTTAACAATGTTTTTAAAAGTATTTCAGTATCCAGATGATAGTTAACAGTCAAAAGTCGAAAGTCGAAAGTCAAAAATCAAAATATAAAATCTTTGGATCAAACCGCTTTTGTCATCTTTTTGTTTCCACATAGATACTGATTAAGAGTATGCTTTTAGCCAAATAATATTTAAAGGAACTGGGAGGAGTTAGCCGATTTTATTTAATTACAAGACAAGAGACACATAGATATCTCATCTGCGTTTTTTTGTTTCTTCCAAATTAGCAGTACCGTTTTTAGCAAGTTGGCCACAGAAGCAGAAAGGCATGGCCGTGCTCACTGTTAGCCAAGAGGGCACATCCCCAGTGGCAGTTCACAGGATGTTTAAGTCGCTGACCCTCGAACGACATGTCGTCCTACCGAAGGCCCATCCTCAGGTCTTCAAGAGCTGTGAGATCATCCAAGGCAACGGAGGAGTTGGTACCGTGCATAAGACCACTTTCGTCGAAGGTGATTGATTTTGAAATACTGTAGTTATCCGTGATTTTTTTGGAAAACGTATATGTTATATTACTCCAAGAACAAAATTATCCATGAGTATGATAATTACAAGTCACCGCGATGGCAATAACCAAGAGAGTTCGTATAAAGAAATAACTTAGAGAGTTCCTCTAGAGTAAATATACTATCTACATAATAATGCAATTTTTTTTTCTAAAAAAAATCGTCTATCAAGAAATTACTCAAGATCGAACTTGTTTAACTTTGAAAATTTCTATACGATAGAAAAAATGTGTACCTTGATAATATTGTTAATACAACCAAATCACTTAAACCTTATAATATTAATGAGTTATTTACAAATATGCTAAATAGTATTTGGTCAAATTTGAGATTGCAACATCGATTAGTTGCGGCTATCGTAAATTTGTTTATAATTGTGAACAATTCAGTACCCTTTAATTCAAAGTTTAGGGTTAGATACGAAGATTTCAACAAAATTCTTAAGAAACTTCTTTTTTTCCCGCAGGATTTCACTTCACGTATTTGTTGCACAAGATTGAGGAAGTGGACACCGAGAATTACTACTTTAAGTACACTTTATTCGAAGGTGGTCAATTGCGAGACAATCTTGAATGTATCGTGTACGAGGCAAAGCTGGAAGCCGCAGGTGAAGGATGCAAGGGGAAGCTGATCACCCACTTCCACCCCAAGCATGGTTGCAGTGTACCCGAAGAGGTTGTTAAGGTCCTAAAACAGAACACCGACCTTTTGTTCAAGCTGATTGGGGAGTACATTTTTACCCACCCGGATGTTTGTATTTGACAGAGTTCAAATCTCTGGCCCTCTTCTATCATCAGACTAGTCTGAAAATGTCTTGGTTAAATTATAATAATGTCCTTAATTAAAGTATATGTTGGTTATATGGTTTGTGGTTGGTTCTTGTGTATGCAATAATTATCGTAATGTAAACTTGTGAAGTTGCTTGGGAAAAGCTTTATAAAATAACAAGATCTCATACTTGTTCCCAAGTAAAATATAAATGCATATTGTCTCCAGTAATATTTTACCGATGAAATGTTTAAACACAAGCTATTCGAGTATTGAGACACTTTTTTTCTTTCTTTCTTTCCATCTTATTTTTTCTGTTTCTTCTTTCCAG
>SOPF01028569.1:50255-78515 GCA_012979155.1 Hypericum perforatum
AGGTACTAGTAAGATTTGTTTATAGATATCTTAAAATTTGACTATCACTACACTGGCTAATCTATATTCGAATTACATGATATTTTTAGACGAGTTTGCCCAACAAATGTCTGGTACTATTACAGTTTAATTTTTTATTTAAACTAAGACAATGAAACTTTATCGGTTAAATTTGAGTAGTCGAGGTTTAGTACGTTCTTAGCAGCTTCCTGGCGCTAAATCCAGCTTGCTCTAGGACACACCAAGAGGCTATGTCATGGAGTCCAAAAACTAGCCTACAGAAAGCAAAATTTGGTTTCTGTACACACGCGCTTTGAAGGGAGAGACTCTCTCTTCATCAACAAATCTTCGAGTTTCCTACTGTCTTTACGTTAACTGTCGTTGCCTAGTCTTGACGTTTTATTGGTTGTCCAAGTGATTTAAGGTGAGGACGACAGTTTTAACCGGGGGTTCAAACTTCAAACAAAACAAATTTGTCCACTCTCTTTTTTTTAATATGAAATGTCTTTTCAAGTAAGATTTAAATTAATTTCGACAAATTATCATCGATAGTAATCCCCTGTCTGAATAAGTCAAAGTATAGTTAATAACAGTTGTATCATGTCCAATAAAATAATGGAACAGTTGTCCTTAGTTTGGGCTCATGTTTATTAAAAAAAGTTGGGCCTGATGAAATACATTAGCATGTTTGCTAATTAGTTATCATAAACAACAGAAACTAAGAACTTGTAACCTATTTGTAGAAATGAAAAGAACAGTCCACTAATTAAACGATGTTTCTATTTTTGTTCTACACTTGCATCAATCTTTATGCATATCACTGTGTATAGTTAATTACACCCTTTTTACCCTTTTAGCAACAAACAAGTATGTATTATATAATTATTTGAGAATACTACAGTATTAAATAATTATTTGAAAATTTTTACTATAATTTATGAGTTTAGACTAATGATTAACGAAGACCGAAAAAATCATCATAAAAAACTATACCGGCTGACGCATATTTACACGCTATGCACCCCAGAAAACAGTAAGATCACAACGGAATTCCAATGTACCTTTCGCACGCAACCGATCGAATATACCTGGATTTGGTCATTACTCTTCTCCTACATCAGTATTTTGGACATTCCAGCATCTCCAAGGCCGGCATTTTATCGTTAATTTATACACAACGCCACCTTTATAACAAGCAATTCCCCTCACTTCTCCTGGACCTGAACTTGTACACTTAACCAAGAAACCACAGAACAAAAAAGACCCAAAGTTAACAATGGCTAAGGGCCTAAAGATGAAGCTGTTCCATGCGATCCCATCTTTCCAACTCTGCCGATCGAAGAACGGTTCGGCCTACGACACGCCGCGGCCGTTAACCTACAGCCTATCTTCTATCAGCTCCAAGGCTGTTGACATCAACTACCCGAAGCTACCAGCTCCACCACCAACTACCCCGGAGGAGGCCAAGAGTGAGATTCTTCTGCGGTCGAGAGGCGGACCGGAATTGTACGTGTCCGAGGACTTCAGCTTTGATTCAATGGATTTTGCGAACAGGAAAGATATGGTCAACTGGGCAGCAGCCAAAGCCATCTACGGTGGTAATAACAAGGACAGAGTACTGAGTCGGTTCTCTGATGACTTTTATAACAGTGGTCGCTTCAGAACCACTTGTGATGTTGGAGAACATGATCAAGAAACAGAGACATTGCTCTTTTCGAGGAGCTTCAAGTATGACAGTTCCTGTGAGTTTAGCCAGACAATGTCTGGCTCTAGCACCGATGAATCCGATGGCGATGGGGCAGAGAGCTATAAAGGGAACAAGAGCAAGAAAGAAGTTTGTGGAAACGGGAAAATGATGAGGAGAAAGCTGAGGCGACAGGTCTCTAGGAGCTGGAGTAGAATAAACATGCCAAGGAAAAAGGCGGTAGTAGGGTTGGAGGAAACAAGGCCGGCGCCGTCTGTGCTTAAGAGGTTGATACCATGCACAGAGGAAGGGAAGGTCAAGGAGAGCGTGGCGGTGGTGAAGAAATCGGAGGACCCTTACGAGGACTTCAAGAGGTCAATGTTGGAGATGATATTGGAGAAGCAGATGTTCGAGGGGAAGGACTTGGAGGAGCTTCTGCAGTGTTTCTTGTCGTTGAATTCCAGGCAGTACCATGGTGTTATTGTCGAGGCCTTCTCACATATCTGGGAGACCTTGTTCTGTGAGATACCGGTGGTGGAGAAGAGAGGTCCCTTTGGGAGTCATTGACCCAAAAAGAGAAGAAAGAAGAGAAGATGCTACATGTTGAATGGATTGCTAAGAAAACATATGCCCAATAGGATTCGTTTTACTTTCTTTTTTGTTACTAGTCAATTAAATCAGATTGTACCATTTGCTGCATTTTTTTGTTTGATAAGTCTCTTGAGCCAATTTCGGAGCTGCATGATCAAGGACATAATCTCTCAGGACTGGCATAAGATGAAACCAGAGCTGGTAAACAAGTGACAAAGCAGTCGATCGATCACTTACTTGCATGATCCAAAGTAGAGTAATCAAACCATGCAATCAATCGTGAATATATGTGAATTTTAAGCTGTTGCACTGTACCGATTGAAGAAAGTCAATCAAGTATGAGCCTAAACTGCGATGATTATCAATTGTAAACCTGACAGCAACACATGAAATAAGTATACAAAACATGGCTTTATCATTTGCCTTCGTCTCCCCTTCGTTTCAGTACAACCACAATGCTATGCATAATGGTGGCTTCACTCCTAGTCCTTGCCTAGGATTACTAGTCCCAAGGTCAGCCTTATTCATGCTAGACAATCAACACATCCATCCGTAAATGCAGCCGAACATCAACTCAACTACCAAAGAGACCCATTCTACAACAAACAAACAAGTCATTCTTGATTTACTTATCCGCTTTCAAAATCAATGGAACCATTTGTATTGTTCGAAAAGATCCTGACATCGCATAGCTTTCCACCAGCCTCGTCTGCAAATACAATCTTTCTCTTCTCTTTGGATGGTACATTTGCAGGAGCAATAGGATTTTTCCCAGTTAATTTCTGAATAACAATATAGCTACAATAAGTAATATGTCAAACACTGGATCTTAATTAGTAGAGAAAGATGTTAAAAAAAGTCACCATGATTTTGCAGAAACGGTCACAGTCCCTTGACATCATGGTTAGCAATCTTTTTGCACCTACTTCAACCCGAGTGGCATTATGAATGATGACCTTGACCTGCAAAATTTTGAGAGAGTTGATTTGTATCACGTACATGCAGCTTGAACATTAAAAAAGTAAGCTAACTCGGAAAAACTATATGCAACTGACTTCCTTCTCTCTATTGTCAAAACTATATTTGTGTACCTCATCTGGCATCCTCTTCACAGGTGTAACAGCATAAACTTCAGAAGAGAATGTTTCTTCAACAATGTCCTTCAAGCATTTAAGTTCTCCTGTAAGTTTACTGGCAAGGGTTTCAATATCACGCATCTGCCTCTGCGAGAATGCAACAGCACTCTCCAAACAGCTTTGAACCGAGGAACACGACGAAATCCGTGGCATGGCAGAAGGACTAGACTCCTTGAGGATACCCTGAGGTCCCTTGCACGAGGGAATGTATGGATCACCTATTTCTTTTCTTACAAGTTGTTTAGGGCAACTGGTGCTTTCAGTTCGTTTGATTTGATTACGGCCTTCAAGACCAACCCTATTATCTATCTTCTTCATGTAGCACAATTTCCTTGCATACTCTGAAAAACCAAAACCAAAGTCGTGTGGGTGAGACAGAAGAGTTTAAGAAACATAAATTTTCAAACAGGTTCTTTAAAGGAAGATAGCTGAAATAACCAGATGAATTATAATCTTACATCAAAACCAAAATCCATATATTGTAACAAAACCTAATCACAAGACAATTGTAGGCAGAGTTCTTTCAATCCAAAAGTAGTATCACCCTCAACAGGATAAGAACTAAAGCAAGCGCCTCAATAGAACAGTGTAATTTAAAGAATCAGCTGTAGCTCATCAGAACAGTTTGTTGTTCATCTTTGATATATTAGCCGTGATATTTCTTGGAGCATGACTTACTATAATACTGTTCGTCATCCAGCTCAGCAGACTCCATTGCCTTCTGTAATCTTTTCTGAGAAGTGGGGGAAATGGTCTGCAGATATCAACTGATTGATTAGCTCCAAGAAGTTCAAAGAATTTAAAAATTACAAAGGTACTGGATCACACACACCTTTCTGTTTGAAAGTAGTCTTAGCGTGGGATGTTGCATCTTTGAATCGTCTGCCTCTATTTTTGTCACAGGATCATCAGAATCAGAGTAGATCTTTGTGGGGGAATTTCCCTTTCCATTAGCACAAGCAGAGAATAAAGCCATCTTTTCCACTGCTGGAGAGTTGCTAGAGGCCGAATCTAAGCAGTTATCCGAACTAGCACAAGTATTAGGGATTCCAGACATCACATTGTCATGGACAGAGATGGGTGCAGAGTCTGCATGAGAGCCATCTTGTGGTCTGTCATCAGATAAGCGTGATCCAGGTCTGTCGTCACTGGAAAAATCCAGTTGAGAGGAGTCGTCACTGGTGCATGAATCCACAAAAGAATCTGAAGGATGTTGAAGGATCACTTCTGGAACATTAAAAAAAATATCCCTCTGTGCTAAGGCTACTTCATCAAGCACTGGCACGCAGAAGGGAAGCTCCACCTGATCATATTTTTCTTCAGAAAGAACACATAATTGAGGCTCATCAATGGCATGATTTGTCTGGAAACCAGGATCATTACCTGCCCTGTACTCTTTACTGACCATATTTGACACCTTGGTCTCAGAGAATTGATCTGCTCCTGATTTAGGATCTTCATCATGAGCCACGGATGACATCTGGCACTCTGGATTGGTACCATTAGGAGCTTCTGGTTTTTCATTACTGCCAAATCCAAAAGCAGACGCCGGTGTATTGATGGCAGGGGACAATTCCCTATCAGCTTCAACTACCCCATCAGAATCTGAGTAAGTCAGTGCAAGAAGCTCATCTCCAATGCAACCACCTTCACCAGAAAAGCAGCATTCAAGGTCATTGCTGTTGCAGTCGTCTGTATTCAAACCACAATTCTCAGTTTCTTCCACCTCTTCTACAGATAACAGTAACATCTTACTCTCCCAGTCCTCATCAGAGGCTGGTTCAGACTCTTCTGCCGAATCAATTCCACCAGAATACAGCCTGTCATCGTGATGGGAGATGGCACACACAGGAAGGTCGTTGTCACCCCAATAATCTGTGTACGGAAGCTCGGGAACCTCTGTTTTAACATAAACATGCGAAAACGCATCTAGGTTGGACGGATAGACAAACTGCTGATCATCTTGAATGCCCCTGTATAGAACAACTGATAGGTTCATCTGCGATGAAGTGGAGACATTATTGCGTTTGACCTTCCTCTTCTTTCTCTTGCTTGTCAAAATCCTGGATTTCCAGTGACTGAGAGGCTCTAAGAGATCGTCATCATCTACCTCGAAAGGAGAGGTAGCACTCTCTTGCTTCACCGGAGAGGCAGTCTGAGCAATTTCTTCACTAGAAATAGCAAAACCTCGACGCTTCCTTTTGTTTGCCATGCATTTGGCCTTCATTTCCTTCAGCGTCATGAATTCGAGATCATCAAACACACCACTAGGATCAGGCTCGTTAAACGCTTCTCCATCATCCACTTCCACCTTTACCCCTTCGGAACCAGACTGGCCCTTGGCTGTGGTTCCACCGTGCGAGTCCTCAATCTTGGGCCTAATCACTGCAATTGGATCAATAGCTTTCTCATCCGTTGCCTCATATACTTCTTGGATGTTCTTCAACTTAAGCTTTGGCCTCAAACGAAATATGTTCGGAACTTTTGACACCACACCATCTTTAATGGCATGCACATAGTGAAAATTACTGCAGCATCTCAACTCCATATCAGACAGCTAACCTACACAGACAAATTTCTTTATCACGTCACCCAGTCTTAAATCCCTCAATCTCTCCCTACCAAACAACGAACAAGCACTAGAGATCAAGAAACTCCACAAACCCTAACTTACGAGAAGCTCCAAAGAATCTCATTTCAATTAAGCTCCTAGCTAGGCACTAGATCTACAAATACGAACCCCCAAACTAGTCACCAACCGAATCAGCCCTAAAACATACACCGCGACAAATTTCGGGATCGTCTATTCGGAGAAAGCAGTTGACGAAAAGGAAATGTGAAGCTTGAACATGAAATAAAAGGAGCAGGAGAAATCGAAACGAAGAGAAAGCAGAATATAGTGTAACCTTGGGAGGAGGAACCGCTTGGTTAGTTGTGGAGAGGAAGACGGGTATTAGGGTTTTATCTTTTTTTTTTTTCTAATCGAGAGAAATGGAGGGAAGGAAATTTGGGAAGTTTAATAGAGAAGGGAGGGAACTGGAAAGGAGGGGGAGCAAGGAAATCCAAGCTGGCGCCAAGTGCATTTTCGCGCCAATCTATACCCGCTTAACGGGGTTTCAATGGGAAAAGCGGGAAGCCCAGTAGCGGTGTGGGCCCAACAAAGGTAAAGCCCATATTGGCCCACCCCCAAACATATTCTAATTTCTAAGCAGGATTCTTAAAAACGACTTTCGGGTCAGCTGGTCCGACCGGACCAATCACCGGGCGGATCGAAAAAAATTTCCTTTCTATTTTAATGTACTTTTTTGAAATATATGTTTATATATAGGTAAATATACATTAATAATAATTAAAAAAATATATAATATATCAAATTCCCATTCGAATCGTTCAGTCTGACCGGATTTTTTAGGCAAATAGTTCAGTTCGATCGGATTTTGTCTGGTCGGACCGGACACCATTTTTAACCCCAAAAATGACTCGGACTTATGCCTGATTCTTGGTCTGATTGGTCAGACCGTATTTTTTAAAACCTTCATTCTAAGTTGTTTTGTGAATGTTTGTTAATCAGCGGCAAAATATAATTTTATTAATCACATTTTTGTAGTCCTTTTCAAAAAAAAATATTTTTAAAGGTAGATTATTCAAATAAATAATACACCTTGACATAGTTGAGGACCACTTTGTGACGCTAGGTTAAGCATAATAATAATCAGAAATCTATATCTCAAAATAATTTAATTTAATCAGATATCGAATTCGAAATTTGAATCGCTGCTTATTTTGCCTATAAATAATCAGAAACATCAAAATGTGACTCTCACCAACCTAATGTGAACCGATGCCGTTGATTCTCTCGATGCCGTCATCCAACGGCGTTGAAAAGAAACGCGGGGTTGGTGGGCAAAACGATGTCGCGCCGGCAAAATTTTCGTATATTTATCGGCGCGATAATTGCGAGAAAAAAATTAAAAACCCTCGCCCAACGCCTTCTAACTTCTTGGTTCTTCCACTTCACCCTCTCTCTCTCTCTCTCTCTCTCTCTCTGGGCTAACATTTTGGGCGAGTGAAAAAGACGGGAGGAGGAAAGATGAAGGCGACTTTCAAGGGGAGGTACGAGGACGACAAGACCAACGCGGCCGCAACCGTCGCCTTCAACGCCGGCGACCTCAAGCTCAAGGCTTCGTTGACCGACGCCACCGTCGTCAACGGCCCCAGCTTGAACGGCCTCGCTTTCGCCGTCGAGAGGCCCGGCTTCTTTATCGTTGACTACAACGTCCCCAAGAAAGTAAAATTACCTATTTCTTCTCCCTATCCCTAACGCTCGCTCTTCCTTTTGAAATTATCTTTTCTTGGTCAAACATTTTCGTTGACTTTCGATTGGTACCGGTTTAGGTTTCGGATTTGGGGTGAAATGAGGAGCCTTGGTTTCGTTTGTTGACTGGTGGAACCAGCGTTGACTTACTGACTTACAGTTTTTTTAATCAATTTCTTTTGGTTCTTGTGTGTGTGTGTGTAGGATTTCCGGTTTCAGTTTATGAACACGGTGAGGGTTGCGGACAAGCCGTTGAATTTGACCTACATCCATCACAGGGGAGACAACAGGACCATTGTGGATGGGACCCTGGTGTTAGATCAGCGGAACAAGGTATCGGCCAATCATGTGCTGGGTTCGGCTAATTGCAAGTTGAAGTACACCTATGTGCACGGCGGATTGACAACCTTCGAGCATTGCTATGATTTTGGGAAGAATTCGTGGGATTTTGCTGTGTCAAAGAGGGTTTATGGGGACGATGTGTTTAGGGCTGCCTATCAGACTTCTACCAAGAACTTGGGGTTGGAGTGGGCAAGAAACTCGAGCGTTGGAGGAACTTTCAAGGTATGCTGATGAGACTATTTGTCCTTGTTGTTCTTTGATGGGAACACTGGAAATTGTTGAAGTTGGTCATGCTTTAGCTACCTACTTGTGCTTTTCTTCTTCTTTTTTTTTAATTTTAAAAATTGCTCGAGTTTTTCTCCGGGTTTCATATGGAGTATTAGAATGCAATGTAGTTATCTTCTCTTGTAGAAGTCTGCCTAGTGAACAATGAACATTAGGAGCTATGCATGCCTATACTTCTTAGATTGGCCCCCCGGATGCTTTCGAATAGTGAGATTCTGGATGTATCTTTTTCCTTTAATCTATTAAATAATCTGTCGTTTTTTTATCATAGGGAAGAAAACTCTTCTCCTTAATGTTTATGACAGTGTTCCTAAGGTGAAGATGGTCCAGAGTAGCAGCCGTTTTGTGGTAGAGCAATTAAATGCATCGCATTATATAATTATATAATGATGATGGTTCCGTTTACCTCTTGCTCCTTTTATTCCTTCCAAAAATCAGCATGTTTTTTCAGTCAATTATCTACCATTACTCGAGATTGATGGTTGTAGACAACCGAACTTTCCGTACTTCTGTTGTTATACTCGCTGAGAGCCTGGGACCCAGGCCGATATCCGAGAAACTATTTTCTGTTTATATGTAATGTTGAAAATTCTCATCTTGGTGCTCGTTATGTGCTGCAGATTTGTGCGTCTGTCAATATGGCCGAGGAGTCGAAAATACCCAAGCTAATAGCGGAGAGTACCTGGAACTTCGATATGTGATCAGTTCTTCTTTCATAATCGCCTTACGTTGTTGTTAACAGATTGAAATTGTTATAGTTGGACTGAATCTTGTCATTTGGCTCTAATGCCTGTTACAACGAGGGGGCTTTATTTCCTGTCCAGGAATGCTTCTTCTTAGTGCAATAAATATGGTGCTTTATAAACCGTCTGCTCCAAAGTCTCCGAAACATGCAATTGACTTTACCTTGCATTGATGCCTGAAGCTCTCGATGAATTGAGACCTTGCATTTTCGAACTCGAAATTTGTTGTTTAATTTGAATTCTATACTGGGTTGCTCATAAACGGACGCACTGATTCCTATTTACATGTAATTTTTCAAGGACAAACAATCTAAACTAAAAAAAACAGAACTATTCCAATTTTGATAATCTCAATATAAAATAGTTTTTTAATCTCAATATATTTAATCACCCCGTTGATCACGAGCGCAGACTATACAACAAGTCAATTAATGATCCCACTAACCTATTTAAATATCTTACTGATCTGCCACGGAAAAAATTCTTAGACAAAACTTGTCAACGAGAAAAAAAGGACCGTAGAGATTTATTAAAACATTAAACATCCCTATCTTCGAGAACACCAAGACTCTGAAACATTAAACTAAGTATCTATTAGTCAATTTTAGCACATAAAATTATTCACCAATCTGAGATCTGGTTCGAGTAATAATTACTAAACAATTTTGTTTGAACTGGAATCAGAATCAAGTTGAAAACCCATTGAAGATTAGAAAATTATACTTAAAAGACGGGGTCAAGAGTGTGAACCGCCCCGCTTAGAGCTGCAAGTCTACAGCTGATAGAGTCCAAGTTGCCGGTGCAAGTACAGACAGATTCCGTATTTTTTAAGATAATCAAAGATGTAGCTTCAGTATTTGAATACTAGTTACATAATACAAATTAAAATAATCACTTCGCTTCTATTTCCTGAGGCCTTCAGAGAAAGACAATTGGTGGATTTTTTCATTCAAATAAGGTATATTAAAATAATTCCACAAACTAAAAGTTGACATGTTCAATCTATTTTTGTAATATTGATTATGCACTGAGTCAATTAAGTTTCAATCGAACCTCATAATAAAGTAATAAAAGTATTTCCGTCAAATTCCAACTATGGTCATAGTCATAGAGCTTAAATTTAAGTAATTTATAATTAATTTGATACCACATAATATATTTTTTGATTTAGAATTATTTGACATTCCATTTACCGAACTGACTAATTTAAGTTTAAAACAAATATTATATTTGAAATGCGGCAAAATTTTCCCAGAAAATATTAAATATTGATAGATTTAGAATAATTCAAATTTAAAATTTGGTTAAACTTAAATAAGTCTATCGCCAATTAATTAAAATGTTTGTTGGTGATACACATAAATACTTGAACAACAACCGAACAATTTTGATTCTGGCTAAGAGTGTTGGATCTGTTAGGAGAGGCCCAGTTACGTGGCTAAGCCCATTTAACCATCCCGCTTCTAAAAATTTGTTCCAACAAGAAAACGGAGGGACGGAAGTTTTAAAACAGACTTTGGCGCCAAAACCCGAACTTTACCTTCCCACCTTAAAAATTGAAAACTGCCTTCTAAAATCAGATCCATTTTCCCTTGACATTTCCCAAAAAAAAAAATTAAGGGAAGAAAATTAGGTCAAGAGAAATGGACACCGATGAAGATCTACCGCTCTCCTTCGAGTCCTCGCCCTCTCCTCTCCCTCCGAGGAAGCTCAAGCGCTTGAAGAAGTCCGCTGGGGTTCTCAGCGATGCTGATGTTTTGCAGCCTGCGGATCCCGAGACTCTAGATGATTTCGAGGAGACCGGAGAGGTTTCCGATGAGGAACCGTTGGGTGAAGGTATGGGAGCTGATTTTGAAGGTTTGGGGGATGCGGATGGGTCTGGTTCGGGGAGGGAGGATCTGGAGGTTGATTCGGGAAGCAAGGACCCGGTAGAAGAAGAGGTTGAGGGATTGGATGGAGGAGGAGGCGGTTTGGAAGAGATGGAGGATGAGAGTGGGGATAAAAGTGAGAAAGACGAGGAGGAGGAGGATGAGGGAGGGAAGAAGAGTAAGAAGCGGAGGTCGAAGAAGAGTGAGGTAGATGCTCCACCGAAGAAAAAGGTTGACAAGGTAATCCAGCTTCCGTCTCGATCAAATTTGTTTTGTTTTCGACGAATCTAGTGTATTTGAGTCCGGGATCTGTGATTGTGACAGGGGAGAAAGCAGCACCTCAAAGAGCTTAGAGCCGAATCACAGAGATTGTTGAGAGGTATTCCATTTTGTCTGCTTGCGATTAGATGTTTTGTTAAGAATTTTATTGATGGTTATTAGGGATTTGGTTTGTTGATATGTGTGTAGAGACAAGAGATGCATCGTTCAGGCCCATGCCGGTTGTTCAGAAATCAGTTTCTTCTGTTCTGGAGAAGATCCGGCAAAGGAAGCGTGAGATTTCGATGATGTGAGCGATTAACTACTGATCGGATCTGTTCTTTGGTTCAAATTTGTTTCACTGCTTATATGAATACCAATGGTGATCTTTTCCTATCTTCCATGATGGATGGGATGCAGGTCCATGCAGTCAATGAGAAGTATGTTTGATGATTCTGCGGATGGATATTCGAGCGAGGTCAGCTTGGAATTTGATGCTGATAATTCCCCTACTGAGGATGCGAGAGAGAGTACGGAAATAGCTGAGGATGATCACGCTGTAGAGAAGAGTTCCCCGTCAAAGGCCAGTTCAGATGCACCAGAAGGATCTAAGGAGAATAAAACACAAATGGTAATCTCAGAATTAACTTGATTTCCCGGTTATTATTTGAGGTTGTATGTCATGATTTTGTACTGAAGACGGAAAGCTAAGGCATTAGTTTATGACTGTTTTAGTCCTTAGACTTCCTGAAAATTATCACTGGCATGTGAGGTGAGTTAAATCTTTAATGCGCAGCTGGCAGATGATGGATTGAAGCGAAAAAGATCTCCAAGGGATGCTACTGAGGTGCAGTTCTATATTCCTATGTGTTTTCCTTTCTTTCAATGAAGTTTTGAACTCTCAGTTGACAACCTTGTTAATACACATCTTGTAGGATCTTGATTTGGATTCTCAAACAAGGGACTCAATGGAGCAGCCAGACGAGACACCAGACCATCTTGAAGAAGTTTTTCCACCGTCCTCCCTTGCAATGAAGTTAAAGATGGGTTCTGGTTCTCCTGATGACTCGTAAGTTCAGAAAAATTTGTGCCTGTCACCACCTAATATGTCTTTAAGATGACTATTTCATGTCAACACTCATTAACTCTATGCAACTGATGGTTTAGTCTGTATGTGTTTCTGAAATAGGTAGCAATAAAACTCGTACCGATTACTTGTTATGTTTACTAGTTGACCTTCTATAGTCAGTTCCCGTAGTTGAGGTGATCTGCTTCACTGATGCAGAAGTTCAGATGAAGAAGATAATGATAAAGAAAATATTGCTCCACGAAAGCGTGGGCCAGCAGATAGGCCACAATCTCCAAATGGTAATTTTGCCAAAACATTCTTGGATGAGGAAGCCGAGGAAGAAGATGATAGCGACAATGACCGAGGCCGGTTTCAGGATGATGAGGAAGAGGAAGATGAGATTGACACTGGTGAATTCGATGACCTGATTGCAACCGCATACGAAGAGCAACCTGTTGATAAAGAAATGCGTAATCAACTGCATCAGAAGTGGCTTGAGCAGCAGGATGCTGACACTGAAAACCTTTTGCACAAATTCAAATATGGTTCTAAACACAGAGAAGCGACCTCACTTGAGGAGGAAGAGGAACAAGACGAGGAAAATGAGGAGTACAGTGAAGATTTTCTCGATGATGCAGCAGCGTATCAAGACACCAAAAAAAAGATGCGCTTGAACTTGCAGATAGCAAAGGAAATGATTATGAAGATGTTTATAGATGAAGATGACAAATATATCTCATCTGATGATGAAGAAACAGAAAGGAACCATATCAAGAGCCGTCTCTCTTACAGAACTGTGAGTTTCTTATTTAGTGATGCTTACTACTTTTTGGCATTGGAGTGAGAAATCTATTGTTCATCTGTTCCTTGTTATTGTCGATCTTGTTAATAAGCGTGAATTTTTGGTGTCCATTGCATACCAAAAACTTGCAATCGAAACAGGAAGAGCACACTAAGCAAAGCTCGACAACAAAGGATACAAGCAACAATGACATTGTTGGTCGCATTAAGAAGCTCAATGGGGTTCAAGACACTAAGAAGAAATCCAAAATAACGTGTACGTTGGCAATTTATCGTACTCGCACTATTATAAACAAAGTTCTACTTTTGATGAGTGTGATCATTGACTAACTGTTAGAATCTCCATATCCAACCCAAAATCTTAAGACAATAGTTTGATAAATTTTCCACACTTATAAACTTGTCAATCCTATGTATTTTAATGAATGTGGGCAACACTCTCTACACTAACCAATGCTTTTATTTTCCTCTATAGCTTCTTTAGACATGCTATCCATCGGAGGAAACAAAACTGCGCCAGGGAAGGTTTGTAAGCACGCCTCTGTTTCTTTTCGAACTCGAATTTTCTTGTAGCATTTGCACAAAAATCTTTAACACGAAGTTAATATCGGTTGACTAACCAATTATACCTCTTGGTTGAGACTGTTGCAGTCATCCTTCATACATTTTGGGAGGAACAATTCTCTTCCATCATTAAAGAAACAAGGTTCGGGTGCTGGCTGTTCGTTCATCTTCGAAAAAGAAGACAGCAACAGTCGGAGTGCAGTCTCAGTGTCCGAGCACTCTCCAGATTTGGTAATCAATAAACCGAACCACGTATATCGTTGTGTAGTTTATCGGTACCGCTAATTACCCTTCGCTCTTACTTGCAGACGCAGAGGGAGAGTACAACGAGAAAAGCCGGCTCGGCCAAGTTCAGCGCTTCGCAGCAGAAATCAAGTAGCCAAAACAATCAAAATACGCCAATCGCAAAATCTGGTCCTTCGCTTCATGAAATATTGAGAGGGCCCACGTCTTACGTGTCCCATGAAGACAGCATGGTCGGCCATGTTGAAGCCGTTTATGCTTCCTTCAAGTTGGACAGGAGCGTCCTTAGGAAGCAAACCAGTGTATCTAACCTCTAAACACCGGCTAGTGCATCACTATTGCGTTATTTTGTAGGGATGGAACTTTAATGAGATGTGTTCATTTGCAGTCGGTGATCCATATAACTTTATAATATAAAGTTTTAAGATTTTGCGATTTGACTCACTTCTATTTTGATGACTTATATACAAATTTACTGTGTGACATAATTGATCCGCAACTTTTTTGAGATCCTATTCTAAATTCTATTCTATTACATCAGAAATGCTCATGTCAGGAATCGAACTCTGGACTTCACCCCACATGAGTGGAAACAATGCCACTGGACCAAATGGTCACTCGGCTTGATCCGCAACTTAACAACGCTTGCAAACCGGAGTTAATAACTGTTATGGAAATTTATTGAAGTTATTATCATCTCATTATTTTATCAGTTCGTTATATTACATTATTATCTGCGTGACGTAACTTTTGACTCTAAATTTTGGTATCATAGACCTTTTTCGAAGTTAAATCTAAATTAAATGTTACCAAATTTATTGTAGTTCTCTTTAAATTAGGTAAATATAACAAGTATAAAATTAGTGATAACGCGTGAACTGTAAGTATGTATTTTTTCGACTTTGAATTGAGTGCGGAATGAAAAAATTATTCTAACCGGTAGAATGAAAAATAAATAGCACTGACATTTTTTTTAACATTGGTATATTTTATTTATTATTTTAACATATTTTATATGCCAATATTAATATGTAAACTGAATTTTTTTAAGTGTAAAAAATAAATTCGAACACATAAAATGATGGGTTATATTATTGACATATTTTTTGTGCATATTAACATATTTTGTATATTAATAATGATATGTTCATTTTGTGTATTTTCTATGTAAGTTATTGTTTAAAAAAATCATATATGTCGATAATTGACATACAAATTATATCAATTTAAAATACTCAAAATATTAAATATTAAAAAATAAAATATGACATTACATTAAATTTTATCCTTTTTATTTTGTACCCTTTAATAATCATACTCCCTAACTAATTCATTTCATTTTTTTTTCTTTTGCCAATAGTATCTTTCCGTTTAGGACAAATTACCCTCAGGTCCTTGGTCTTTACCGAAATCTCCTATTGGGTCCCTCCTGTTACATAAATGATTAATCCGTCCCTGTTTTATTCAAAAATGTTTGTCTCGGGTCCCCACCGACCAAATCGAACTATTTTTTTAATTTTTTTGTCATGTGAAATAACTATTTTATCCTTCACAAAACACAAATTTCATCATATTTTTGTCATTTTGTGAAGGGAATAGTCATTTCACATGATAAAAAATTAAAAAAAAGTTTGATTTGGTCGGTGGGGACCCGAGACAAACATTTTTGAATAAAATAGGGATTTGATACTCATTTATGACAAAAGAGGGACCTGAGGGTAATTTGTCCTTCCGTTTAAGATAGCTCATTGAGGTTACCATTTTAGTCCCCGGCCCACGTGTCAACAGTCACTCTCTTTCGCTTGTAACAGAAGTTTGACTCCGACTTCAATCTCAGCTGATAAATTAAAAACCTCCCTTTTTTATTACAAGTAGTCGCTAGATTCTCGATACTCTCCCCGGATCAGAAAATCCTTTTAAAAAAACCTCCCCAGAAAATCCGATAATCTTTGCCCTAAATCAGCTACTTCACTTCACCATTTCTAGAACCAAGTCAATCCAAACTCTAAACAAAACGGGCAAAACCCTTTTCTTCAGATCCAAATGGCTAGTACCCACAAAGGCAAGTTGCTGTTTTTAGTCTCTTTGCTTTTGGTTTTAGCTAGCTCTAGCTCGGAGGAGACCACCCGGCTCGAGCCGGAGCTGGAGCTCCCGAGCCAAAGTTACTGCCTTGAAGTGAACCCACAAGAGAATTTGTTGAGCAAGCTTGAAGAATTAGTGAGAAACTTAACGGAGATAGTTGATAAGCTAGGACCCAGATTGCCGGAGTACAAAAAGATTGTACCTTTGGATAGAAAAGAGGAGGATGAGGAGCTAGTTGAGAGTGGTCCGAAAGGAAGGGAAGTAGATGGGGGATTTGATAAGGGTAGGAGTAAAGATGGGGAACGAGGGAAGGTGGTTTCTGTGACTAAGTACAGTCCGTTTTGGTCGGAGAGGTTTCAGTTTGTGTCGGCCGTGAAGTTGGATTCGGATGCGACGTGTGCTAACGTGTTACCTTTTCGGGATTACGAGGGGCTTAGCAAGTATGTTGCTGTGGGGGATGATAGGGGTAAGGTTTATGTGTTCTTGAGGAGTGGGGATGTGGTGGTTGAGTTTCGTACTGAATGTGAATCCCCCATTACGGCGATGGTTTCATACTTGTCTGCCTTTAAGAACGAGAGTATCATTGTGACGGGGCATCAAAATGGTGTGATCATGATGCATAAGGTTTATGACAGGTCGAATGGAGACGAATGGAACACGTTTTCCATGGAGAGTGTTGGTAGGTTCTCTGTCCCCATGGAGGAGGACGAAGGGTTGGCTGTTAGCATCTTGGAGGTGCATCATGTCGGGAGATCGAGGTACATCTTGTCATCTGATGTTGGTGGGAAGATCAGGGTTTTCAGGGAAAACAGGACATTTCATGGCTCTGTTGTGCCGACAAGTAAACCGCTAGCATTCTTGAAGCAAAGGCTTTTGTTTCTGACAGAAAGCGGTGCCGGGTCGTTGGATCTGAGAAGCATGAAAATTCGAGAGTCGGAATGTGAAGGGCTGAACCATTCTCTGTCTCGTTACTATGTCTTTGATGTCTCCGAACGGTCTAAAGCATATGGGTATACGGCTGATGGCGATTTGATTCATGTATTGCTGTTAGGTGATATAATGAACTTCAAATGCAGGGTTCGGTCCAAGAGGAAATTTGACATGGGTGATCCACTTGCTTTACAAGCAATTAAGGGATATTTGCTGGTTGTCAATGAGGAGAAGGTTTTTGTATTTAATGTTTCATCTCATCACTATGTTAGGGTCGGGGGACCCCGGCTACTCTATTCAGCGAGTCTCGACGAGATCAAGTCATCATTTCTGAGCCATCAGGCAGTGGATACCCATCCCGGGAGAAAACTGACGGTGCCCTTAATAGCCAGTGATCGCGAGAAGCTACTTATTCTCGGCCTTGGGAGCGGATACATAGGAATGTACCGCTCTAACCTCCCAGCTTTTAAAGGAGACTTCAACACAATGCTATGGACCACCCCTGTTTTGTTCTTCATTCTCTTTCTGTTTGGGGCTTGGCAATTCTTCGCTAAGAAGAAAGAAGCCCTTACTTCATGGGGCCCTGATGATCCTTTCAGTTCCACACCTCCCGCCCCCGCAACTCCATCAGCACCACCGGCCTCCGCTGATAGGCCTTACGTGGATTCGTCTTCGAGAAGTGCCGACATCATGGACTTGAGGACTGGAGCTCTAAGAGCTCCGCAAAGGAGGTATGGTTCGCCTCCACGATATCCCGGTAATGCAACTACTTCTTTGAGGCCGAATGCTGCAGATGCAAACTCCAGACCATCACCCATCGACCCCAGTTTTAGACCGTCCTCCGAGCTAAAATACAGGGGCCCGACCCTTGAATCAGCGGGTTTCTCAAAAAGAAGGGAGAGTCTGTTTATAAACAATCAAACAGTCAATGACAGCCATTGAGTTGTTCTTTTCCGGTTGTGAGCAAATTTTGCGTTCTCTATATCTGTTGCAATATGATGTAAAATAGAGGAAGAGGAGAGTTCATTTCAAGCTTTAGTTATGATTACTCACACGAAAGTGCAGCAATAAAGAAGGCCAAGCGGCAACTTCCTCTGCAGTTTGTTAATTTCTCAGCTCCGACAACAACATTGCTTATCCAATCTTCTCGTGTTTTCGGTTCGGTTTTCTCTAGTTATAATTTACCATTGTCTGGGCTCTCAGAATTCCAGTCCACGATAGAATTTGATACAATCCGGAAGCTAAAAATGTCTTAATTTTGAAGTTAACTTCAGCCAGCCACATTTCGAATCCGAGACAGGAAGATGGGGAGCGCAGAGGATCTGAAGCTCCCTCGTTCTCCTGGCAAGGTAACTGAGGCGCGGTTCATCGGCTACATATCCACATGAGGTTGACCTCGTTGAATGTCGTCGGGCAGAAGAGTTTAAACGAGAGAGGCTTTCATAGGCGGCAGCCCTCGCCTGACGAATCCCGAGTTTACATGTTAATACGTTAAGAGTTGCACATTAGCTGGTCATACGAAGAAGGCTGATATTGCAACTTCCACAACCAATTCTATACCCAAATCCCAATACAGCATCACATGCATGAAAGCCGCACCAAAGTATCTCTACATACATAAAAAAAGCATGTGAAAGAATCAGCTAAATAGACCGAGCAAGTAGCTATAGTGTTCTTCAACATTGGACGTCGAGATGTTTCACCTAAATGAACAAGGGTGAAAATTGTCAAATGACATGTTATACTTCACACATACACGCCACTTGGCTCGGTTGAAATCTTCTGTTTAGCTGTCTCACACTACATATCAGACAGGAATTGCCATGCCCTTTTTGGCCATGGTGTCCAGGATATCATTCAGTGATTGACATAGGCCAACAATCTGCATCAGCATAACCAGAGACGAGATCAATCACATGGAGCTAATGGAAACCGACCACAATTACACTCAGGAGATATCCTACATGAAGGCATACCTGTTGATCCCATTGTTGCAGCTCTTCGGCGCCATCCTCGAAATGAATGACGGCTTCCACCTGATGAGCAAATAATATCAGACTATATATCACGAAACTGCAGGTCACTATGTGATCACTGCTGACAAAGACATAACACGATAACCAGCAATCCATGTTAAAAGGAATTGGGTTAATTAATGAATAAACTGCATTGGAGGGTTTGCATTGAGAGAATATGATGGTGCACTATTTTACTGAAGATGGAACAAGGTTTGCTGGGAAGGATGACCTTCCCTTTAAAGTTCCCTAAACAATTAATCAGAAATAAAGCACGTAGGGTATCTGTAGCAAGAGAAAAGAAGATAAGATTACCTGATCAATTGACCCTCTCATTCTATCCTCGTAAATCATCCTTGATGTTATCTTTTCTGCCTAGCTTCAGAAGCATAACAATCTCTCCACAGCGACATGCTAGTACTAGCTTAAGAAGCATCTTTGTTCACTGAAGTATATGTACCTTGTATAAAGTGACAAGAAACCTGGAGCGTTGAGGACCAACACCGGCTAAGATTGTGCATGTGACAGCAGCAGATAACGCTTGCTCCCACGCTTCCTCGTCAATTGTTCTATAAATTTTTAAAGTTTCGTAAACAAAAAAGGAGAAACAAGGTAGACAAAAGAGGAGAAGCAAAACAATTATGGTTCGAAAACACTTCCAAAGCTCCCACAGCATTTCATTAACAGAAGTACAAAAAGATACAACAGCGAAATGGACAAATTAAGAACGTTCACGTACTCATCTACTATTTGTCTCTGCTCTATTTGAGACATGTCATAAAAGTGCAATGCAGCATCCAAGCGCAATGCAGCATCCAAGAACTTCCTCTTCAAATCCAAAATCCTTGCATAACAAAACTTGCAACAAGAAAGCAACCAAAAGATAAAAATGAATTACTAGGCATAGAACTAATCATCACGAAAACAGTAGAGTAATAACAAACCTTGTATTGTAAGTTTAATACTTCATGCTGACTATTGCTGACCAAGAATGAAGCTTTGTTTCTAAAGGCTTCTGCGTTGACTGAATCGACATCCTGAAAGGAAGTCAACAATCAGTAAGGCCAACGAGATCAATCAGTAATTCTCACCCAATTTCAAACAAGAAAGGGCCTCAAACCTAACCCCAACTTGTTCCAACGGCAGCGGAAGTCCCTAACCTAGGCAACGCACGAGAAAAATTCAATACCTCGAGAAAGAGGCAATCAATCTGAACACAATTTGACAATCGGAATGTATCATCGACAACCCTGCTAGACATGCATCAGAAGGAATACCTCAACAACCACCACCAAGTCTGCAATACTCCATTAATAAGCATAACCACCGGAACTCGTAACAAAGCAAAATCTTACACTCAGAGCTCATTCCAGAGTCCAAGTCAATCCCGCTGAGCATCTGCGCGGCCTTCCACCGCTGCTGCTCGGACTCGTACAGCTCTGCCAGCTTCTCCCTTATCACCAACACCTTCAACACACAACTAATTACTTCCCCCAACAAACCATTGCCGAAAAAATCGGGTGGTAAGGGTGTGATGGGAAATCTCCTTCTGCGTCTCGATGTCCAACCTCCCCAGCTCCTGCGCGAAGCTCTGGATCAGCTGCCTCGACACCACCAGCGCCACGTCATCCGACAGTACTAACCACGTCGTTCCGTCAAACTCCGTTAGTTATTTTGTTGGATAAGTTATTTGCTCTGCACATATAAAAGATGAGAGTACAAAGAAATAAAAATGAAAAAAACATAAAGATAAGTCTACATACTGCAACATACTGTAGAACCACGCCAAGATGGTAAATTCACACTTTCTCGTATTACAGACAGTAAAGCTACAGAGAAATATTCCGTGAATGACAGTGATAGTGTTAGAATTCATGGAGAGACTCGTTGCAACAAATCGGATCCTGCTCTTTTGTTACATCCTGACTAATGTCTCATAAGGCCTTATTTGAATTGCATTCTCACTATGGTCTATACAAATTTTGTGAATGTGAGACGAAAAAACTCCTTAGCATTTGATGGATGCTGCAGTAACTGATCGCATAACAAAATAGTCTAAATTATCCGAGGTATTCGGTATCGTATTTAGAAGTTGCAACAAGCATACCAAAAGCAAAACCTTAAGTTCATTAGTTTTTCTTTTCTGGCATTATATAGCAGATGACAGTTGATTTTTTTTTCCTTTTCAATGCACAACAGCAGTGTAGAAAGAAACTCAAAACGTTCCAAAGTAACAAGTCCCGAGTTCAAATCTTTTCACCCCCATCCCGTAAAAAGAATGCAATAGAGAGGAGACCGGAAAAATACATGAGAGAACACCATACTAGGCCTTACAAAATAAATACTTGAGCATACTGGAACCAGAATCAAGAGAATATCACAATTCAACTCATGTAACTTCAACATTAAACAACAAAAGCTCATCAAGAGAATCTACCATCACATACACTTCTTAGGTCGGATCTCTATGCCATGTACAATTAGTCCCCTCTTCCATCTTCTACCTAACTCAAAAACACGCATCTCTAACACATCGTCTTCGCTATTCTCCCAATTGAAGAACTCACCCATCTCAAGTTCAAGCCAACCGTCTCCCCTCTCCTTCCAGTTATCTGTCACCATTCTCTCTACATCAACGAGAGGCACCTGCAATTTCGGGACTCGGCTCCTTGGGAAGAAGTGCACTATTCTCTTGGATGCTTCGCCTCCAACGAGCCCCACACTAACCTCCACCGGACGGAACTCGAACCCATATGTCTCAGCTGTCATTTGGAACACGAAATAAGCCGCGTAACAAGTGTTCTTGGACAACATGCTGGTTTTGATATTCCCTCGAATTTCCAGCCAGCATACATCAATAAGCTCTGCCACTTCATTGAATCTGTTCGTGCAAGAACCACAATAATTATATCAAATATAATCGTTATACGAAAATGCTAAAAAGGGGAACTAATATCAACTTACCGAGACCTGGCTTCGGGAATCCACACCCAATATTGAGGATTGTCACCCCAAATAATGATGAGGTCTCTAGGTGAAAGCATGTAAAGCTTCTTCCCAGTCAATTTGTCCAAAGAAAAGCTCTGTTCATTACCAAAATTGAACGGAACCAATTAGATAATTGTCGAGAAAATTAAAAAAAAATTGATAATTGGGTTACCTTGAGGCCAGCGTCGATGAGGATGGGATTGTCGCAGAAGTGGAAGAAGAGTTGCTTCTTGGAGGGGAAGCGCTCCAAGAGGGAAGGGTCAGAGGAATCCGTGATTAGGGACACGTGGTTTTCCGGGAGGAATCTCTCCCAGAGGCTGTCGGATTCAGCAGCCGCCTTAAACGTCGATGAAACCGCCGACAGCCTGCACGCGTCACCCGGCGTAGCGAACGACATCGCGGTGGTTATGTATCCTTCCGGCAACTCCTCCATTTCAAAACTACTCTTTCTTTTCAAACGGATTAGATTACTATGGAATTTATGTTATGGGTACTCTCTCTGTGTGTGTATAGCCGGGGAGGCAAGTCTTAGTGGTGAAGTAAACCAAAAAATATTAAAACACTTATTCGAATCAATTCGAAATCGATTTTAAATTTAAAAGTTTATAATTCTTATTCAATTTGTCTAATGACGAATTAGATATAGTTTAATATTTTGATGAATTCAAATTCGAATTGGATTTATTCAAATTCGAAACGTGACGAAGGGTAAGTAAAGTAGTAGACTAGAGCAGATGGAGGGATAAATGGTTTGGTACTGTTATTGACTTATTTCCCTCTTCGTTTACTTCCTATTGTTTCCCTGTTCTTTCAAATTTATTCTATTTTAAAAAAAGGAAAACTTTCACTTTAGTAATATTTAGTACTATCAAAAATCATTTCAGTACACTATAAAAAAATATTTTTGATTCTCCTCTCCTCCCAGGATCTTACTACAAAACTTGAACCCGCAGTTATAAAATTCTATACAACTAGAACCTGAACTAATAATTTTTCAGAAGATTTTTTTAGAGTCAGTTCGATTGTTTGAAAAACAATTCCATGGTTTAGCTTTAAATTAATTCAAATATGACCCGGTTACACAATTTCGCGAGCTGTCGATTCCTCTAATCATGGTTTAAGGAGATTTTTAAAAATGGAACCAGAAGGTTCTAGAATGGGACTTTCCCTGAACATAAATGTGTGGAAAAGGAGAGAAAATCATAAGGAAGGGGACGAGTAATGTTGTATTTCCCTACACAGTACAAAATCTGAAAATGTGTATAAAATGAGAGAAAATCAGAAAAAAGAGGGACAAAGTAAGTAATGTTGTATTTTCCTAACCGGGAACAAAATGCGTGGAAAAAGGAGGAAAATCACTATTAAAAAAATAGTAACGGCATACTTTCCTAAACCGGAAGAAAAATGTGTAGAAAATGAGAGAAATTCAGAAGAAAATAGGATAAGTAACGGCTTATTTTCATAAATTGGAAGAAAAATGTGTAAAAAAAAGAGAAATTTAGAAGAAAATAGGTAACGTCTTATTTCCCTAAACGAAAAATAAAAATGTAAAAATGAAAGAAATTGTGTATATATGGAAAGAAAATCACAAGGAAAAGGGAAAGAAAAAGGTAAATAATGAGTTTTATGTTTTCATCACCATTTTCACCCATCCAAGTGTATTAACATATAGGACGATATAAATCTAATTTGAATTTATATAAACTATATAGATGGCATTTAGTATTCATAATCGTTAAATAGGACCATTTGTCGATCACTTAGATTGTAGTTATTGGAGAACGTTGTGTAAAAATTTATATGCACTTAAGATCCTTTATCTCTCACATGATACCACGACTTCGCATAAGGATTAGCGTTGAAAATTATGATGATAATACAATTTGGAAGATGTCAGAATTAATTTGACCACTTTGACAATACGCCATAGTGTATCCAAATTATAAAATATAAAATACAAAGAAGGTTGTTCATCATAAAAAGAAGAGTTCTGTAAAATAAAAAAAATGATTTGCTCAAAATTTAGCAAGGTAATTCTTGGGTAGGATTATCACTTTGGAGGATAACTTCTCGATTAAAAATTGTTTGTGGACAAACCAATAGATCTCCTCTGAGGCGATGCAGTAGTTGATATTCTTAATATTATATTTTCATTCTGGAAATTTTGTATTTGTTTGTATTTAATTTATTATTTATCCTTGGTCCTACCCTGTTTAATATAGAGACGCTTTTTGATAATTAATATCTTCTCTTTTTTTTATTCTTAACCTCCCGATTTTGTATATTTTGTATGTGTTTATATTTTATTTTATTTTATTTTAATATTTAACCTTGGTCCCGCTAATATTCCCAGATGAGATTCGAATTCTCTGATTATTATTTGCCTTCATTTTTGGAAGCGATCTTCCCCACCCTAGGATAGAGATATACTACCACATCGTTGCTACGGATTTGATAAGAAACTGAAGCGGATCTTTTCAAAGGTGTGACTTACTATGTGAGTATTCTTGTTTGACAGGAAGAGGAGGTGGTTTGACAAATTGATTTAACTTTTTGCAGAATGGCAACATTCTCCACAGTGTGCACCACAGCATCCACCGGCGTCACCTCCACCTTCGGCACTATCGGCTGCACCTCCACATCGTCCACCTGCACCACCGGCTCTGGCTGAACTCTAACAGTGTCCTCCGCCGGCTAAGCTAGAGGCACCGACACTCGTACATCGGTCACTACCAGCTCCTCCTTATTTTTGTTACTCTTCTTTTTAGAAGATGAGGCAAACGAAGCAGCATTACAAGACATTTATATGTCAAACGAGGGAGCATTATAAGTCAAGTTGGCAAGTTTAAACAATACCTTATTCACAAAATTATCAATTAATTTATTTATTTAATGAATCAAAATTTTGTAAGCATATGCAATTAACTACTTAACAATAAATTAAATAAATCAACAAAGTTAAATCAAAAAATTGTACCAATTACAACCTAAATATATTAATTTACAAGGATTTCACAACAAAATTAGTCGAGCCAAGATAATCTACACCAATGTTGTTCGATTCAGCCAAGCTCATGCTGATTGGTTAGTGCAATTTGAAGCTATAGGTAGTGTTCAGGAGTTGCGTAGGGATACTCGGTTGACTAGGGTGCTCGTGGTCCTGCTCCTACCTGAATAACCATTTGTGTTTATTTGCCCCTAGCTTTGTCAATCTACTTGCCATATCTCTGCCCACAACTAAATACATAATTTTTTCTTATTATGTTATAGTTAAATTATTTGCTAATGTTGATACTAAAAGAATACCTACTTTTCGTGGCCTGGTGATAATTTTGACAGTTGTTTGTTTGGTTATTGTCGAAAATTTGTTGTGATCATTGAGTTGTTTGCAAGAGTTATTTTTATTTATTATTATTATATCAATTATATATATATATATCAATTTGTATATTTTTTAGGTATTGGACTTCCTGAGCGCTTAACTGCTCGGCGGGCTCTGCAGCATCCCTTTTTCCGGGATAGTCATTGAGCTAAGGCCTGGAAATCGACAGGGAGGACTGGACTCGGATTAAAGGAAGAGTCCTCCCTCGGATTAAAGGAAGAAAAACTCTGTTTTGGTAATATTTCTAGGGAGAGACTCAGATTGAGTAGATCTATTAAATAAGACTAGTTTGAAATTTCAACTGTGTTTTGGTAATATTTTTGGGTCTCTCCCTCTAGTTTAAGTATTTCTGTTTTACTGTGTAAAAAAAACCAGAGCAATGCCAACCACAGGTAACCTGTCTGTCACACGTGGACCAAAAGTTGACTCACTCGCTCCGAGTGTGATAAAGAACCAACTCGTGAGGCCAAAATGTTAAAAGTTACGATAAAACATAAGACCGGTGGGGATGTTATTTGACATTAAAAAAAACGGAGAATCTAACAGTTATTTTGTAAATTAATGTTATTTTGTTTATGTGAGTTATAAATTTTATTATTCTAATATTAATATTTTTTATGTAGGACAAAATCAAAACACTTTGACCAAGCTCGGATTGTTGTGGATATTCTTAACATGGTTTTGGACATTGTAAATGAACCGCTACATGACAAAGAAATGACATGAACTTGCATTTTGGGTATGTATTGCATTATGTATAGTTTATGCAGCCTTTGCATTATTAAGAACGAGATATTATTTATTATATTTTTAATAGATTCGTCAATCAAAATTGTGAAACTAAAATATAATTTTTTTAGAACTAGATCAATATTATTTTTACTCTCAACTCAAAAAATTGTTGTAATCACGACTTTTACCTTAAAAAAACTCCTTCAAAATCATGGATCGGCAATTATGAAACTGTAGTCAAAGCCCAACCATGGCAAACTGTAATCAAGCCTAATCATGATAAACATATTTTTTAAAATTAATCTTGACATACATAATATAAATTATGGGATTATCGGTGGATGCTCAAATAATATATCAATACTCAATTGATACATGTTAGCAGAGTATCAGTGTCATATTTAGTGATTATCAATTGTATAAGAGAATAGAAAAAATAAATGATATAATAAATTATTAAAGGCCGACATTTTTATATGATATAATGAACTGTTTTGTGTTTAAAACTCAAAAAAAGGATCTTATACTATTTAAGTTAATTTGCAAAGTGTTATATTTTCTATTGAATGTTGATGTATAGCATACTCTATGTCTTGAATGTATTTAAATTTTATATGAAAATCTATTTTGTGATTAAAAATTAGAATGTTAAAAAATCGAACTATGTAGATCTTATGAATTCTGAATTTTTGGAAAATTAAAGTGTAGGTCTGACGATAAAAAATTGGAGGGTCGAAAATAGGAGAAAATGAGCAAACACATAAATAGGGAGTTGGGGCACGCATTTTGTTTGGAGATTTAGACGCATTTTGTTTGCAGGTTAGGATAAGGTGGCTCGGGTAGAGGATATGTTATGTCATTTTTGCGTTTTAATTTTTAACCAACATGTTATTTAATATAATGGAACATAATATTTGAAATTATTTGAACATGAAAAATATATTTATATCAAATACTTTTGATAATTATAATTCAAATCATGTGATCTAATTTTATCAAATTAGTTACATAATTAAATTTATGGTATTATTTGTAACTTTTTAAAGAAATTTAAACAAAATATGTCAAATCTATGTTGTTTTTATTAAATAGTATATTCAGTTATATCAAATAATATGTTCGATTACTTAAATACATATAATTTGAAAATTACATAAAATGTTATGTTCGATTACTGAAAACAAAATGATGCTCTTCAAATACTACTCGAGCCACAAAAGCTCTAATCTCTTAATGTAATCAAATAGAATCGGAAAGAGAAAATTAGTTAAATCATTTTCTTTGTACTAAACTCTAATCCAATTTGCACAAGAAACTTGGATGTGACCACAAGGTCGGATACAATCTTCCGATGAGAGAAAAATTACATCCACCACATCCCTCCCTTTTCGGAAGCCCCTGCGTAATTTTTTATTATTTAGGACTAACTTCGGGACTTTGATCTGTAGTATTTAATACTAGCTCCAATTCGCAAATGAAGCTCGACTTTTCCGACAACCATTAGATTAGTGGAACTAATTATCTCTCTCTTTTCTCCTTCCCCCAATTCCGACAAACCCCCAGTCCCTTTAAAACTTGAGCTCAAAGACAAGAAGAAAAGGTCGCGTCTTTAGCGAAACAGAAAGAAAAGATGGAGACAGAGAAATCCTTGTCCGACCCGCCGCCGCCCATCCAACGGAAGAAGCGTAACCAACCCGGAATGCCCGGTAGGTACACCTAGCTAGTAAAAAAATGGCGCGGAAGTTTTATTATGATGGGTGATCATTAAATTAAATTTATAATCTTCAGATCCGGAGGCGGAGGTGGTGGTTTTATCTCCGAGGACGCTGACGGCGACGAACCGATTCGTGTGCGAGATATGCAGCAAGGGCTTCCAACGGGACCAGAACCTTCAGTTGCACCGGCGGGGCCACAACCTCCCCTGGAAGCTCAAGCAGCGCGCCCTGGGGCAGCATGAGCCGCCGCGAAGGCGTGTCTACGTGTGCCCCGAGGCCGCGTGCGTCCACCACGACCCCGCTCGTGCCCTCGGGGACCTCACCGGGATCAAGAAGCACTTCTACCGGAAGCACGGCGAGAAGAAGTTCAAGTGCGAGAGGTGCTCCAAGAAGTACGCCGTCCGCTCCGACTGGAAGGCCCACGTCAAGACTTGTGGGACACGCGAGTACCGCTGCGACTGCGGCACCCTCTTCTCCAGGTCCCATACTAGACTCGAGACTCGAGTATTGTAGGATC
>SOPF01028572.1:0-54351 GCA_012979155.1 Hypericum perforatum
TTGCAACACACAGCTCATAACTGTGGTGGGGAGGGTCAAAGAGGTCGGACTTAATACCGCCGCCGGAAAACAAAAAAATACGCCGGCGACGGAACTACCAAGGTCTCTCTTTTCTCTCTGACATTGTTCTTCCTTCTATTTACTTCTATTGTTATTTTATAGATAGTACATATTTTGGGTTTTTACCTGGATTAGACCCGTGAAGGGTTTAATGCGTTATTCTTCTTTTCTCCGTTATCATTTCCTCTTTTTTTTATTATATTAATTTTGGGTTTTAGCCGGATAAGACCCACGAAGAGTTTAATGGGTTTTAACTTATTTTTCTGATTTTCTTTTTGTTTTCATTTTCTTAGTCTTTCTTTACAGATTTACGAATCTTTTTGGCACGATTTTGGAGTTGTGGTTTGCCTTCGTGCAATTGGGTTGGTTGTTTTTTTTCTTTATCTGATGATAACTGCTTTATGTGTGCTCAGTGATTAAGATGGTACAAGAGTTCAGTGATTCGGGACCTGTCATGAACGGGGATGGGGAAGGAAGTAGCAATCACAAAGAACGTCATGGGGTTTCGCGTAATAGAGCAGCTAAGAGACGCGATAACTCGGGTTGTCAGGCAATGGCTTCTGGCGCCAGTGACGACGGTGGAAGCGATTTTGTGAACGGGTGTGACGGTGGTGATCGAGATATGGAGATGCACTTGGATGTAGCGGTGGTAAGGGAAGATGCAACGTGGTCTTATGATCTTGTCTTGTACGGGAAGTGCGATATGTTCTGTTTTTGTAATAACGTGATGCATTGTCCAGAATGGGGCTAGGAAGAGAGAATTGACTTTCCAAGATATGTATGAAGACCAAAACTTGTTTGAGAACGACGAAGACGAGGACGATGACAGTGATTGGGAGCCCGTGGAGAAGTTTGTTGCGTTCCAACAATGGTTTTGCACCAATTGCACAATGCTCAATCTTGAAAATCTTGAGCTCTGCAATGTAAGTTCGAGCCTGCAAACTTCTGAGACATTAGATTGGAGAGAATTGGCGTTGGTGCGGTGTTATTTTTTCGTTCTTTCGATTTGACCAAGAAACTGTGTTCGGGTGGTATGGTCCACTTCTTCGTGCAGATGTGTGGAGAGCACAAGGATTCTGGTATCCTGAAGCTTGGATTTCTTGCATCTCAGTTTTCTCAATATGCAGCTCCGGACAATAGTACCGAGGAAAAAAAGCAAACGCATAAAGATGGTAAGTTTTCGACTCTCCAGGATGGCATTTCTGCACGAGGATCTGTCATTTTTTTTATTGTTTATGTAATACTTCCGCCGGCCCTGTATTACATGATGTCCACACCAAATGCTACTTTATGGTATCTCAATATCTGGCTCATATTACCAGGTCAGTTTAAGCATAGGGTACTCTGTTCATTATATAATGGAATGATACCATTCTTTTCCCTCTATGCAGCTAAATCCTCAAAAGCTTCACCATCTAATAGTTCCACAGTGGTCGGCTTTGATGAAAGAATGTTGCTTCATGATGAAGTATGGTGACTCCACCTATTTATTTCCTTCCGACTAGCTTCATAACCAGATCTTCCTGTAAACGTTTATATTTCTAGCTTCCTTGCAAGCTTTTATCTGTCCTATGATGAAATCAGGTTGAAATGAAGTCACATCCTCACCCTGAAAGACCTGATCGCCTTCGCGCTATTGCCGCTGGTCTTGCAGCTGCTGGTAGTGTCCATTTTCCTTTTTTGACTGTATTGTGCGCTTAAAGTGTCTTGCCGCATCAATGTACGACTGGAAATCTGTGTTTTACTATTCTCTCCTAATCGGTATCCATTGGTTTTGCTTACCAACTAGATTGTCAGTGATAAGTATCGGTAATTGTAGGTTTATTTCCTGGAAAGTGCTACCCAATCTCTGCCAGAGAAATTACGAAAGAAGAACTTCTGACGGTAAGCAACCATGCAAATGGGATTGTCAATGAAAAGTTAACTGTACCTGGCTGATGATATCAGTTTGATGTCTCAGTATTGCCAAAGCTCTGATGGAATCTTTTGGGTTGTGCAACATCTACGATTTTGTTTTTAGTTGGCTGCTTGATGTTGACTTGTCTAGGTACACTCTTTGGAGCATGTTCAAACTGTAGATCTGACGGGCCTAATCTACGCCAGGTGCTTTGCCTCTCTTTCTCTCTCTCGCTCGCTGTGGCTGGCCGTTGGAATTGCTGGATTTTTTTATGGGTGGATCTTTAGGGTCCGAGTCATGTAGTTCATATCCTCACTCTTTCTAAATTTTGATTCAAGTGTTGATTGGAGATTAGAAATGTTGTACTTTTTAGTGCTTAATCCAAATGGCTTTTTCTTATTTCTTTTTGTGAGCAGCTATTTCACTCCTGATACATATGCTAATGAGCACTCAGCCCAGGCTGCTCGGCTTGCTGCCGGTTTGTGTGCTGATCTTACATCTGAAATATTTTCCGGTCGTGCAAAGAACGGATTTGCTCTGGTAAAAAGAGCCCATTAGTTCCATGGTACTTTGCTCGGAGGAATTATTTTAAAATTCTATCTCTTACCTAAACAACAGATTCGGCCACCTGGTCATCATGCTGGTGTTAAACATGCCATGGGATTCTGCCTCCACAATAATGCTGCAGTCGCTGCATTGGCCGCCCAGACTGCTGGAGCGAAGAAAGTGCTGATAGTTGATTGGGTAATAACTCTGTAGCTGTTTAATTGGCCTTCTTGCTTTACTAAGCCCAATCTGAACAGTCTAACAGATCAACGATCTTTATTCTTTTGCACAAAAATTCCTTTTGGTTGTTGCAGGATGTCCATCATGGGAATGGCACTCAAGAAATATTTGAGCAGAATAAGTCGGTGAGCTTCAATGATTAGACATTTTCTCTTGCACGTGCATCAAATGTTCCGGAAAATATGACTTTAGTGAGAGTTTAATATTGAGCTTAATGTTGCTGTTTAAATTGAATGTGCTCCTTCTGTTTGCTCAATTCTGCTTGTCTTCTAACATATTTGTAACTTTGTTGATCTTCAATTATGCTTAGGTTTTGTACATATCACTGCACAGACACGAAGGAGGCAAATTCTATCCTGGTACTGGAGCCACCATTGAGGTAATCACATCTGATGCCACATTCTATGTGTAGATCAGATTCAGGCTGTTATGTACAACTGATAGTCGTGCGCTTTGCAGGTTGGGAGTGGAGGTGCCGAAGGATATTGTGTAAACATCCCATGGAGTTGCGGAGGAGTTGGTGACAATGATTATGTTTTTGCTTTTCAGAATATTGTGCTTCCTATAGGTGACGATCTTTTCTTGGGGTTTCATACAGATTCTTCCATTCCATTACTGGTTGGACAGCTGTTTTGTGTGATTTCTACAATTATTGTCTTTAAGTAGAATCCATATTGGTTATTCCCTACTGGGGAAATAGCTACTGCATGTGATCATATTTTACCAATGACATTCAGGACACGGAATTAATGCTTCTTATGCGTTGTAAAAAGGGAAATTTGAGGTCAATCGAGTTTAACTTATCTATCCCGTGTGACTGGAAGTCAATAACAACTGCAGTTTGGTTTGACTTTTCAGATGGAAGCCTTCTGAACCCTTAAATTATTTATCTATTTTTTTAATACTCTATCCATGAGGTGTTTGTCTCATGTTCCATATTCACTGCTTTCTTTACCCTCATTTGTAAATTGATTTGCTGAGAGAAGATGATACATGGATTCGCTGGAGTTGCTAATGAATCTTAATACAAAAAATTATGGTGAAAGACATTAAATGTGTACTTGCCCACTCTACCAAGCAAAAAGTTAAGAAGGGTTTACATATGACAAGTCCGTTCTCTAATGATAGTTTGTTTTGTTGTAAATTAGGGGAAAAAAATTAATTGTTTGTGTCCTGATAGCCAATACACATCTGTGCCACCTTATTAACTTTTTGCTTAATCTTGCAGCTTCCAACTTCGCCCCTGATTTCACCATCATATCAGCAGGATTTGATGCTGCGAGGGGTGATCCTCTTGGTGGTTGTGATGTAAGATCTGATACAGGACTGGAATTGATCTCATTACTTCATTAATATGTAAATCATTGCCGTCTGACTTGTCATTTCACTTCTGTCCAAACACGTTCATGTGGAATGCTCATGGTAAGCTGGTAACAGGGGAAACAGTAATGGGTTTCTGATGCTCTATCGAAGCCGAGGACCGTAGTCAACAATTTTTCACACTAGATCTCGTCTAAGTTGTCAATAGCGGCGCTATAGCGCGCTATAGCGGAAATATCAGACCCCCCGCTATGCTTTTTTTCCCGCTATAGCGCGCTATAGCGGCGCAATAGCGGAAATAGCGGCCCGCTATGCCATTTTAAGGGGGTCGCCGCTACGCGACCGCTATCCGCTATTGACTACCTTGGATCTCGTTTCGTTTGGGTTTGTATAATCAGAAGCTTGTGGAGGAGTTTTAACAGTTTCCAACTCAGGGCTTTGGATTCTGTTCTCAAAATGATAGAATTCATGCCTGTTTTGAAGTAGTTATGTTTCTTGTTTCCTCGTGTTCGTCTCTCCAGATCTCAATTTGAAACCTTTGCGTTCTTAAGAAAAGACGGAAACCTTTTCTATATGCAGGTAACTCCTACTGGCTATGCACTGATGACGGAATTGCTATATAATCTTTGTGATGGAAAGCTGCTTGTCATTCTTGAGGGCGGGTCTGTCACCATTCAACTTCAGTACTCTTGACTTTGTTGGCAATTGCCGTTCTTCTTTGAAAAGTTTATTTACAATATATATCGTTTTCTGCAGCTACAATCTACGGTCAATTTCATCTTCTGCTGCGGAAGTGGTCAAGGTAAATTGTTCAAAACATTCAATCTGCAGAAATTTATCATTGAGAATATGCTGAATTGAGTTTCTGAAGCTTTCTTTTCCAATTTTACGTCATTACAAGCTTAATTCAAGGAGACTAAGGAAAAGATCCTTTCCAATGTAATTTATATTTGCCTTCCAGCTTCCTCCTTTTGTTCCATGTCTAACCGCTTCCTCTTTTTCATGATGAGAAAAGGTATTGCTAGGTGAAAGGCCAGGATCCGAGGCATGCAATACCGTGCCTTCCAGAGCTGGCGTGGAGACCGTTTTGGATGTTTTGAAGATTCAGAACAACTTCTGGCCGTCACTGCAATCCAGAATTGAAACGTTGGAGTCCCAATGGGAAGCACAGAGTACCAAGAGTATAAGTGAGAAACACAAACTATGTTGCTCTCGTATGTGTGTTGGGGAGGCTGGTGGTCCATGTATAGACATAACTTTACGATAATGCTATCCTGATGTGCTTCTCTCTGCTTTTGCCTGCAGAGGAGACGAGGAAGAGACACAGGAACTACGCACTTGTTTGGTGGGGGAAAAAGAGATTGTTGTGCCATTTACTTAGCCGACGACTTCGTCTAAAGCAAAAGGAATGATAAGTTCCTACAATTTTCGGTCTAGGCTCAGCATTTTGTTGTATATCATTAGGTCCTGCTCAACTGTTCTGACGTAGGTTCAAGGGTACGGCTCTTCTTGGATTGCTAACATTTCAGCTAGATTGTTTTTGTCATATAACAATTTTTGGTCCTTTTCTTGTATCGTCCCCGGCTATCCGAGTTTCGCTTCTCCCTCCTGGTAGAAGCTTGGTATGCTCTTCCCTACGGAAGTAGGAGACACTTCTTCAGGGAGCCGGTTTTTGAAGCCTGTTTCTCCAATCCATTTGCATCCTGCAATTTCTATCCTTGAACTCTGTGTCGAAATATGATAGGATTGAAGCGATATTGGGAAACGAGGAAGCAAGGTGCAAATTTTGCCCTTTTTTGAGATCTCTGAAAGGATTTGGAATTTGGAAATTGGAAATATCCATCTTATTGTTACCCTTTACTGTACATACAGAACTGGAATGAACAATTGAGAAGTTCCTAGTACCTTGAAAAATGATATCTATGAATGACTACAGTTGCGTCGCTTCTGCTACAATTTGACACCATCGATTGACCATTGTGGAGCTCGAAAGCTATACTAGATTGCAAAGTGGTAGCCTCTAGTGGTGGATGAACTATTGGTGCATAGGTGGTGGCGGCATTGGCGCTACTGGATACGCGACTGGAACAACGTAGGGAGGCGGATGGGGAGGGTGGCCAGGCGGCGGGAGCATCACTGGGGTCCCAACAGCAGAACCCATATGACCAGGTGGCCCGGTGAGTGGATGCCCAACTGGTGTTCCGTACATGCTTAAACCCGGCATATGGTGGGGAGCCCTGTGCTTCATTGCTGTCCCGAAAGCGGCAACCGCAACTCCCTGGTTCGGGTTTGCCTGGTGGCCGGTAATTGGGGCTTGATGATGATGATGATGATGAGAAGATGCATCTCCGTTGTTGACACTGGTAATGTCATGGATGCTGGACCTTCTCCGCTCTCTGTTCATCGAGTTCAAGCGAATGAAGTACTTTTGAGCATGGCTGGCCACTTGTGTAGGAGTCCTTGAAATGACAAAGTTCCTAGATATACTTCTCCAATCCCCCTTACCAAACTTGTCAAGACCAAGTAGAAACAGCCTAAGACAAATGTTTAGCTTGGTCAAGTCAATTTTGCAACAAAAATAGGATAAGATATGGTTGGCCTCATCAAGCTAATGAACATACCTGTGTTCTTCTTCTGTCCATGGAATCCCTTTCCTTCTTTCCTGGTCCGACTTTGATCCTCCTTTGCCACTGTGCCTCGGCGAGTCCTGTCCTAATCCCAAGAACCCATTTGTGTAGCCATGATTCGACCTCTTATCAGCAGTCCCCGAGCCTGAGTCCTTGCTTGAAGATGGTGTTGCCTCCTCCCCTGCATAGTCTGGTACTGGTATTTCCCCTGCTTCTATTGCACTAACATCATCCACTAACACTTGGTAGTGTAGTTTCAGGTCATCCAAGCTTTTGGTAGGAACCATACAAGAAATCTTGTCCCATTTCTCTCCTGCCTCCTCATCACTCCAATGCAAAGCAATTGCATTCTCAAAGGCTTTCTCTTCATCTCTTGTCCAAGTGGTTGCACTTGCCATTTGTTATAATGGTAATGGTGGAAAATAATAAAAGGTTAGTTAAGTAGTGAGAATTCCAATTTTCTCTTTCTCAATGATGGAACTTTTGTTGTATTAGAAAATTGAGAAAAAGGTTGGATTTTAAAAAAAAATTGAAGGAAAAAGGGATGGGACATGTGTAGTGTAGGATAAGGGATCTTAGGTGAGTATCAAACTATCAATTGATGAGGACCACCTTGTACACTAACCAAGTGGACTAGCCAGAAAATGCTTCACTTGACCTCATGGCTCATAATTATGTTATTTTTCTTGTTCCAAACCTTATATATATAAGCACTATTCAAGAACAATTAGTCCATCTAAGATTTGTCATCCATAGAATGGAAATACAACCAAGTCCTGCGGAGAATGTATGGGAAGATCAATAAATTGGATTGACATTTGAAACATTTTATTATGTTATTAGAATTTTTCTTTTTTTTCTTTCTTTTCTTTTGTATTTTGAAACTCACTTTTTGTTCAAACAACTACGTAGCAAGTTATTTGTATAAAATATATTGTTTTAATATCCGAAGAATTGAGTATCTTGTAATCTCTGGAAATAGTGGATTTGTTGTATCTTGATTATCCTCCTTAATTTAAAGTTCTTACTTCTTCCTAAAAAAATTCTAGGATAGCTCGTTGCTCTTTAATTTCTTAGGTGGTATACAACTGTATAATCAGGTCATTTGTGCCTCTTTTCCATCAAATTTTTACTGAATAACAAAAATGTTGGATCAAAATACTCATACTTCTCTCTTAAAAAATAAATATCCCTACTTCAATAGAAAACACATTTTTTTAGAAAAATGTCAGTCACTGAGAGAATATTTTCTTTTTGTTGTAATGTAATAACAACGACTTACAGATAATCCAAAATAGGGACATTATGAAGGACGAATATTTTAACGTGTCAACTTTCACAAAGTTCGATTTTAAAATATTGATTCAAACTTATTGAAATTATGATTTTTCATTGATATGAAGCTCGAGAGATCCATAATTTTCTGTAGCCAGCGACATAGAAGTGCGCAAAGTTACGTGGAAAACAGACGCAAGAGAATCTATTTATAATATTATAGTATTCGAATTTATTAGACTAAATAATTTATATACGAGACAAATGATACTTTTTAAAATTAATAAAAAAAAATTCAAAACATATTTAAGCCTTTGAACTCGAACTCAAAATCTTTTAAAAAGATTAATCTAAGTTTCCCACCATAATCTATTTTTGTTTATGGTAACATTATCTAATTGACCACACTTGCCAGTGGTCCTCATGTTTGGTCCGTAGATTTTTTTTTCCCTTCGAGACGTGGCCTATTTTCACTTGCTAGTTCTGGCTAAAACGGGCCACACAAAATTCTTTGTTTGGCTCTTTCAGTATTTTATTTCTATCCTACAAGTTCAATTATTATTGTCACTTCTCTAATCGAGAGATTCCATATCCAACGGATGTTAATTTAAATTCATCTCAGTTCTTTTCCACCAGAAGAGAATTCTGGTAGATTTATGTTTGGAGTGTGAGCTACATAGCTTAGGAATCTTCCTATGTCTTAACGAACAATGTTCAAATTCGAGATCTCTTTCACCCCGAACGGAGAATACCAGTGGCTTGAAATGTCATGGATACTCTTAAGAATTGTATGTCCGAACCAACTCGGACTAGCCGAGTTGGCCAATACTGACCCTTAAAAACGAGGTAAATGTATGTTGGACATGGAAGAAACATTCAGCGGATTAATGCAGAAGCCAAACGAGCAGGATCAGAACCTTATAAGCCACAAGGCAAGGAGCGAAATGGGGCCGAATTGTAATAGATACACAGAACTATCCTCCGGATTAAGCACAAAAAAATGGCCCGGATCGCAACCAGTTCACCTGATTTGAGTCGTGTGATTGCAGAAGAAAGTTTTACCTTCTTCGGGGAGGATAACCTGTTGGCAATCTTCAACACCTGGAACAAAATAGGGAGAGAAAAACGATAAGCAGTTTCTACGGATGAAAAAGTCCAGATAAGAGTATCACAGTGAGGGCGTTAAGCATCTCACCAAGCACAAACACCTTGCTGAGCTAGGACATTGTCCGAGAATGCGGTAAGAACCCCAATGCACCAGGGACGCTGAATAAATAGAAGCACTCCGTGAACTACCTTGGCGATGATGAGAAACTACCAATCTGCAAGGATGGGCGACCGGGTAGTTTTTTGAATTCTGAAGCACCTTGCAATAAAGCAGCCCTCTCGGGGTTCATAAGCAAAAGCTGCTGCATGTCTTTGGGAAATACGTTGAACACTGCTTGCAAATCTCTCTTCAGTTTCTGATGAGTTGCAGAACATGCTGGACTATTCCTTGCTGATTGCTGCAGCCCAAGTTTAAGGTTAGTAGCCAAGAGATCAGCATATACTTTTATCCATCTTTACGATTTAGATATGATCCACAAAGCTATGGATAGTTCTCCAGTGCATGTTTTGGTTTTTCGTATTTGTATATCATAGTGAGTTAAGAACAAACAGACCGAACAAAGTGCTTATATTAATAATCCTATAGACAACAGAAACAAAGGTGAACTAATATCTTAACAGAAAATCAATATATATTGATTTGTGGAGCATTACCGCTGAAATAAAACATCAGGAAATAAAAGGGGTAGCTGCCACAGTACATTTCCACACTGGCAATATGTATTCCTTCTCTACATTTTCGGGGCTTTGAAAGCTCGATGTTTGATGTTTGCTTCTTTATTGACGTAGTGGAATAAATAAATTCCAACTAATCCATAATGTCATGGTTGAAGCATAAAGAATTTAACCAATCTCTACCGTTTTTAATCACATTTTTGCCAAATCAATACTTATCCTGAAGTGTTCACAACCTCAAACAACAGATGTTTCGTCTCGTCAAGAATGAAGGAGACAGCAAACGGTTGCACCAAAAATCGAGACTTTGGGTAGTAATCAGGATATGAGCTTGAAACCATTTATAACGGGACATGCATTGTACTTTCAGGAAAAAGAATAAGACAGTTGTAAAAGTTGCCTGGTGTGTAAAAAATTGTAAGAGATAAAGATCCACCTGAATTTCTCCTTGGAGATGCTTCTCAATAGCATTGAACGAGTCAACAATTTCCAACTCGGACATTTTAGGAATAAAAAGTTGTATGTCAGCTGTGATCCTAGCTTGTCTCCATAGTCTATGTTGTTCCTGTTCAGAAACTGAGCGCTTCCTTTGGAACCAAGGTCGGAAGTTGGGTCCGTTCAAGAATCGCCTGAACAATATATAATTTATTTCCTCTATTATGAATCATAAAATAGACCAAATCAAATAGACAAAGAAAGAGAACGGGCATTTGAAACCGAAAGAAAAAAGACTATTCAAAGAAGATCACAAAATAATCAGAATGTAGAATTCATTTGTTACCTGTATAAGTCGAGCCAATTTGATTTCATGCGCTTAGACAAAAACTTCCCTACACCTCTTGCAGATAAGCTTGACAGGAATTCATCAGTGTCAAATGAACGGAGAGGTGGAGGGTCCATAAAAGGAGAAGAGCCTTCAGATGGCGTGGTGGCCTTGAAATATGGGCCAAAAGGAGCCAAGAAATTGGTAGTGAGTTCCAAGAAATGCCGACGCAATATCTCATTGTTAACTACTGACATTGACTCCTCAACCCTCGGCGAAAGCCCAGCATCAATAAGCCTATTCAATATCGAGGTATCAGGCTTCATTATAGAAGCATAAGTTGTCCAAATGGCTTCTTTATGTTCTGTCATGAGGCATAGTGGACCGTCTCTCCTCAACTTAACAGCGCTTAACAGGCTAGAAGGGGAAAATTTCTTCAACGAGAGCTGCTGAAGACCAAATCCTTCTGGCCTTCCCGTAATTCTCCCTGTAGAGGCCCTACTAGAGAAGGGCACTCTATTTGAGTTAAGGGAAGGGCTACCAACCGAAACAACATGGGGAATGTTACGAAGAGATTTAAGGAAAAATAGATTTGTCACTCCCAATACCATTGGAGGAAAAGCATCACCCTCTTGAAGAGAATTTAAACGAGCGAAATCTGGGTCATGGATGGTGAAATAAGGCCTAAAGTCAACACTGCATAGTAAGGGTGAAACCAAACTGATTAGACTAGCAACTGCTTCACTGCATTGGGGGGGTGTCGGTCCTATGACAAGAATGGGTTCACCAATTAGTAACAACTCCCACAGAACCCAAAGCTGCAACAAAATTCCACGGAATGCACCGAATATGTCAGCATCGTGAAAAAGACCCTGAGGTACTGACTGGTTGGTTGGAAGCAAAGGAGCCACAGATGAAGCATACTCTTCAAACATTCCATTTCCCAAGGGTAAGCAATGAGCTGGAGGCAAGTAAACTTTAAGTGCAGCATTTCCGATGGGGAGTTCCATTGACTTCCCAGAAACCGGTGCAGGCCACGTTGAGACATATGTAGCAATGTGCTCGAGTGCCTTCTTCCCGATATCAAAGTATAAAGGACCCATTATTTGAAGCAATGGCCTAAACACGTTAGAGAAAGGATTATGGGATAAGATCACCACCGATTTCTGCTCTCCTCCACGCTTCAACCTCTCATCGTGTCTCTGCCTGTTGAAAACATAGCCATACAAAAACTTCACGCCTTGGTTATTCATGCTCGTGTTTGTTCTTTGTGTCTTCTTCTCTCCTGAAGTTAACCCTTTTCCATCAATCTCTCCAACCTGAGAAGAAGATCCATTCTCCTTCTCCGAACTTCTCCTCTGTATCCTGAAAAAGAATATGCAATCGTGTATGCTCGACCGGTTCTGGTTCTGCGAAATGGAATCTGGAAACGAGCTAAAAGCAATGTCGAGCTCCTCCTCGTGTGACAAGCACCCGGGCGGGTAACATTCTTCAATCAGCTGACCTTGTTCGAGATCAAACCTAATAATGCAGAAGGCAGTAACCCATTGCTGAAAAGAATCTGGATCTACCTTAATGCTAAGCTCTGGCTTAACCGAAAACGAAGGCGACCGACTCATATCTCTTACTTCAAAAGCCGAAATTCATCGATCAAAGGAACCAATTCCTCTCCTCGTCAACCCTTATTACACCAATATCATCATCAGCAACTCCTTGCCTCAAACCAATCTAATGCGATGAATTCAAAGCCTAAATAGAGCAAAACCGAAACCTGAATCGATCCTCATGTCCAAGGAACTCACTTGAATACAACCACACAAATTCGAAGCTCCCAAACGCAACAAGAACTTCAAATTAATCACCTCACTTAAGCTACCAATCCAACCCTTAGAACGCAGATAAACACCAAAGAGAGGAACTTTAACCAATGAATTGGAGAGAACCAACCTCCTCGAGAACACCCAAATTCGATGCCAACCAGGGAAAAGCGAGGAACTTTGGACACCCAATTGAGGAAAACCAAATGGGTCCCTCTCAATTGAGATTTTAGTGAGAGAGAGATGCAGATCTTGATGGGTTAGTGTATCGATTAGGACAAGGGCGAGAGAACCTGTTCTAAAGGGTAATAGTCTGGGCGGGTAACATATTTTGCACTTTCTAACTAATATTTTATTTATTAAAAACCACATATATCAAGTAAGGAATTTTTTTTTCTAATGTAATGAACTTTATTAGAAAACAGGTGTTCAATTAGGATTATAAATTTTAATCTCTTTTAATCATTTGTATCATATATTTGTAATTGATATCAGAAAAAACATAAATCCAAAATCGAAATAATTATATTGTTATCACATCATTTAAGTTTGTCGCTGGGCTTGAACAAGCCTAAGTTAGGACATAAATGGGTTTCTCAGCTTCATAGCCCATTTCACTATTTCCCTTTTTTCTTTTTTAGAGGATAGCCCATCTCAGTACTACTACGGAAAACTGAAAGTGCGAGCAAAGAAAAACTTTCCAAATAACCAAAGTAGTGAGTTTACGTTCTTCCAAAAAAAAAAATAGTAAATTCAAACACTTACTGTTGGGAGAGGGAGGAGACCATTTTGAAATAAAAATAACTAAATTTTTGACCATTTTGAACTTTTCAAAAAAATTTGTTTAAAAAAAATCTAACATGGCGTTATCAGAAAAATATACGACTTGACCGTGTAGATGGGCAGACCAAATCCAGGTAGTTGTGCAAGACTCTAAGCGATTTTAATTAAAAAAAGATTTTATTACTTTGTTTTAAACCGCATAGTAGTCAATATAATTTTATGCGATATTGTATGGTATTAAAATATATATTTTTCTATATTTATCATATTTAGAAATAATAAATATTTATCAATACCATCTAATTTTATTGTAACATTATGATGTACAATAATTAAAATTAAAATTTAATTACTTTAATATTTTGAAAATTAGGTTGGTTGGCTAGTTCAATCGATTGTACAAGTAATCAATGTTGTTGGCTATCAGTCAAATCACATGCTCGTTTTACTCATTTTTGGGATGAAATTGGCTCCATTTTAGTGGTCTCGACTCTCGTCGATGTGACAACCAATGGAACCACAATTTTTTGAAATTATGTATATCCTCGAAACCGAGCACGATAATACTTGTTAGATTAGCATAATCTTTTCCTAAATATGTATTTTTAAGGGTGTCAATGATATGGAGTATCTAAGCATCTTGCCCAACTGACTGAATTTTTTTATTAAAAAAAACGTTTTATATCGCATTACACACTAGCATCCATCATCCACATTTGCAATCTCGCACAAAATAAACAAGGTTTACAGAGAGTACACTTGACCCTAATTACAGATGTTTTACCCATCCTAACCCCAATGTGATTTAGTCCATACAGACAGAAAATTTGTGGACCGTTTCCGATTGTATGTATATAATCGAAAAACATATTTCATTCAAGATAAGATCTCTGACGAAAAAGAATACTTGTCAGTACCTATGGTGGATCAATAAATTAACTCCTTGCACGTATTTTATATATTTTGATCAATAAATCCACTCCTTATACGTATCTTATATATTGTTTGCTGTGTAAAATTCTATTGCCTATCGAAAAATATCATTAAATGTACACGAATATAATATACGTGTAATCTGTATAAATACATAACTAAAGTATTACTTTTGTTTCGGAACTTATGTTGTTGAAAGTGCTTTAAGTTTGGTATTGTGAATGATTTTATGGTGTGACTCAGATAATGTTCATCATTACGGTGTTATGATAGTCATATTGTAGATCCTTTAATATACTTTTGATGATTTTGACCAAAAAAATATATATATTTGATGATTATTTGGTGAACTACAATTTTTACCAATAAAAAAATTATTACATGCACTAGATTGGATAATTTCTAAGTCCCTTTCTCCAATTGTTTGCTCATATTCAATAATTTTTTCAAAATTTGTATCTAACGTATCATTATCAGTGGATATATACTCATATTTGGCACCGAAATTATGTTTTTTCGTTAAAACCAAATGTGTTTCAATATTTAGAATATTTCTATGTTAGTCTATATTTGAGTCAGATTTGATATTTAAATAACGATAAAATTATTAACATTGATGTATCTAGCTAACTACAACTACTGTGAGTCGATGAAACTGTTTAATGGTAGCATTGAATTTATGTTAGCTATTAGTACTGAAATTATATTAGCTCCTTAGTTAAAGACAACTAAATTCTGTACGAAAGGAATTTTAGTCATAATATTTCAGAGTTGAACCTCAAAATTTATGCTCGATTTAGCTGTTCCTCGTAACCAAAGGACACATAACAGAAATTTTCTTTAATTATTGCTCATAAACAATCAATTAAATCGTTAAAAACTTTTTTAAAAATATATTTTGAGTTAAAAAACTTCTAAATGCTATAAAAATATGGTTTTTTATAAACTTATTTTATTGTTGTGTAACAATTTGTACCTAAATTAATCTACTCAATAAATAATATAAATTTTTAGATAAAAATCTATGTTGGTAACATTTAATATGCAAAATTACATATTATTATCTTGTTGTTTCAAAATATCTACCAAACAACAAAAATTTCCAACTCATTAAAACCAGTGGTACATCTTAAAAGTATGAGATAGTAGTATAAAAGTCAGAAAAAACAACAAGATACATAAATGAAATGTTGGCTAATTTTTTTTGGACCAAAACCGCCGGGGAAGGTCACCAATTAAATCAGTATCTACTTTTCATAGAACTGAGACATGTCATGTAACTTTGTCTCGTGGCTACCACACATATCTTCTCATATCTACCCCTTGCGCATCAATTTTATCTACGAATCAATGGTTCTTCTTCCCTTCTTCTTCCCTTCTCCGAACTCTTAATTCAACCTACCAGTCTTTTTTTAGTTGTTTTATAAGGACAAACGTCAAGCCCTAACCCTACCTACCAGTCTCAGTAAGAAACTTGGATATACTTGTATATCTTGGACATCAATTTAATGAAACCCAGTGTGTAACTTGTCTCCGTGGTTGGGTCCGTCCGTTGATCCATGCATGACGTTGGTAGAAAACGAGCATCCAGATAATTAAGTAATATGACGAGAAAAAAAAGTTATCATCAATTTTATTCTCCGGTTCGAATTTTATATTTCTAATATCCTTGGCTTTTAATTAACTAAACAACTACACACAAGTAATCATTTAAATCAATTTGTGAGTTAATGTTTTTATCAGAATAAAAAAAATAATTGAGTTTCACTTATTGAAATGTACCAAAATTAATTAATTACTAGAAAATTATTTAGTGTAGATCAATTGGTCCATTGTATTAAATGTCTGAAAATTGAGCATTATAAAAATAGGAAAAAGTACACATAGATACCTTGTAATTTTACTGATTATTATTTACATACCATGTGATTTCAAATCGTAAAAAATGTAACTTATTTCAATTTTTATCAACGACCGATCTCAAACTCTAGTTCATGAATTTTTGGGTAAATTGTGCTGTTTGACGTTTATGTGAAAGACTATATGGGAATGACTTTGACAAGTCGTTTAAATTGTGCTATTTTTAAAAACTTCATCTTCTCCTCCCCTCATTTTCCTTCCTCATCCTCATCCTCCCCTTTCTCTCTCTCTCATCTCCTTCTCCTCTGCTCTCTCTCTCTCCTCCTCCTCCTCTCTCTCTCTCCTTCTTCGCCTTTATAACTAAGCTAGCCTCCGATGACACCGTTACTGGTGTAAGGAAGTGCCCCCTAATACAATCTTTTAGTCTTCGTCGTCAGTAACGGGGTAGGGCCACTCATAATCCCTAGGTTATCATATATAGGTTTCGATAAAGGAACCTCTCATCCGATTGATCTCTAAAAACCTAGCATTCTCTCACTAACAAAATTTTATACCTCCAGCAAAGTTCTTCATGAAATTCAAAAGTTGTACCTTAAGCTTCGGGTTGTGGGCCCACAATAACTTCCTCTTCTACTACCCTTGTCAATGTTGTACTCTTATTGGCCCAAATCCGACGACGATGTGTACCACCAGTAGCCTCCACCTGCGGCTAGTTGTTAACTCCCTAACACCCGACTAGTGCCTCTTCTCGTTGCTGCCATTGGATTCTGAAATTAGGGTTGTTGATGGATTTTCGGATCAAGTGTTTGTGGTTTGGAAGGAGAGAGCGAGGAGGAGGAGAAGGAGGAGGGAGAGAGGGAGAGAGAGGAGGAGGAGGAGGAAGATGAGGAAGGTAGGGACAAAGGAAAATGAGGAGAGGAGAAAATGATGTTTTTAAAAATATTAAAAATTAATCATGTACGAATTCGATAATTTACTCATTACCACGTTAACAACGACTTATCCAAGTCATTTCCACGTAGTGCTATATGTAAGTGTAAAGACAATGTCATTTATCCAAAAATTCATGAATCGAAATTCGAGATCAGTTCGGTGATAAAAATTGAATAAGTTTGAATTATTTACATTTTAAAACCACAAAATACCCAATTGATAATCGGTGAAACCACGAAGTAGCTACATGTATTTTTCCCAACAAAATATATTAATTTCATCATTAGAAAGGTGACGTGTCCTCCTTGATGGTGCTCGTCTTCCAAACCGTCACCTCTATTTAAATCCCCTACGCTCCCCCTCAGATATTGGACCACAATTAATCTTCCAATACAATATTTGGTTCCCTCCCTCTCATTTCCACTCTTTTCTTTGAGTTTGGTGCCTCTTCGAGTTGAGACACGAACCAAAGAAAAAAAACCTACAATATTTTTTGACAAGTACAAAAAGAACCTTATGAAGCTGGTCGAGGATATCAAGTCTCCCAACAACGTTGTGGAGGAAAGTCATGGTCAGACCTTGATCATCGGTGCAACCGGTTTCATCGGACGGTTCGTTGCCGATGCCAGCCTCGAAGCCGGCCGGCCCACTTTCCTCCTGGTCCGACCCGGTTCCCACAAGAACGCCGCCATCAAAGCACTTCAAGAAAAGGGAGCCGTCACCTTACATGTAACTACGATTTTTTTTTAATAAATATACTTTTTTTATTAAAAAACTTGAATATACGTGACCAATTTTGTAGGAACATGCATAAACTATGTGGCACTTTGATAAGTAATTTTTGTTAATATTTCAACCATAAATGATATAATATTGTGAGTGTTTTAGTTTACTAATTTGTATTTTTTTTTTAATATTGTAGGGGTCGATTAGTGACCAAGATTCCATGGAGAAGATCATAAGGGAGCAAAAAATTGAGTACGTGATTTCAGCCGTTGGAGGAGCAAGCATATTGGACCAAGTCACACTGGTTAATGCAATTAAAGCAGTCGGTACAAGTGTCAAGGTGAGTTACACAAATCTAATAATTAACGAAATCTATTCTTTGGTTCATATAGTTTAATATTTGGAATTTTTTGATCGGATAATTTTTTTTTAATTATATATTTTAAAAAAGATGTAAATATTTTATAACTTGGTCAAAATATTCCTCCGAAAAATATTTTCTTTACATCTCAGAAAAATTAACCGATTCTCTTTAACCTAAAATAATTAATGGATGTGGCATTCTTTTTCTTTGATAAGGTAAATTTCTTTTAAGAGATCGGTGAAATTATTTTATGCCAGATAACATAATCGAGAGATAAATTTTGTATTTAAAATTTTAATTATTTCTCGTAACTTACACAATTTATGCACCTTTTAATAATTGTTCTGAATTATCTTCTTTCTGTGAATCAGGCACAACATTCTAAGAAAAATTAGGCACAATAATTTAGCTTGACCTGTGATTTTCCCTTGGGAAACAATTTTTTTAACTTTTCTCGATAGATTTAAATTGTCCTGATCTGGTCCATCAGTTTGCCCATAAACAAACAACAATTATACTTAAAAAAGATGTGGTCCTAAGATCCAAACTATATTTTTTCCCAGTTCAGTATCCCAAAAAAGGTAAGTTTAAAATACTCTACATTTGGATGTACACGTTAGCTCTTGAAGTCCGACTCAAATGATAAACTGTAATAAAAATTTTGGGTTCGTACATGGCGTTAAAATTTTATTTCTGTAGCTGACATAGTTATAATTTAAAAAATTTATTACTTCAATTATATAATTTGTTACAGAGATTTTTGCCATCGGAGTTTGGGCACGACATTGATAGAGCCACCCCGGTGGAGCCTGGCCTGACTATGTATCTCGAAAAACGTCGAGTTAGGAGGGCCATTGAGGAGGCTGGGATCCCCTACACTTACATCTGCTGCAACTCCATCGCCGCCTGGCCCTACCATGACAATATCCACCCAGCTGATGTTCTCCCACCGTTGGATCGCTTCCTCATCTACGGTGATGGCTCCGTCAAAGGTATGACTCCCGACAGCTTAATTACATTATTTTGTACATTTTTGACAAGTAAAGTACGTACAATTATATACTTTAATTGTCTGTCACACTAGTTAAAGCTATTTCTGACCAGGGTTCTTAAAAAATTCAAAATTGGATCCGACCTTTGGGTCAGTTAGATTAGCCTAACCGTTAGTTGGACCAAATTTTTTCTTCTTATTTTTATGTAATTTTTTGAAATATATATGGGTAGATAGGTAAATATAAAGTAATAATGATATAAAAACATATAATAATACCAAATTTTTGTGCAAATACCGGATGGTTCGACCGGATTTTCGGGTAAACTATCTGGTCCGACTAAAATTTGTCCAATCCAACCACACTCACATTTTATGTCCAATTTGCGGTCCGACCAGTCGGACCTTGTTTTAAACCTTAGTTCTGACCCCAAAAAATAAAATATAAAGCTAGTGTACACCATAATCATTTACTATTATTACATTGTTTGGTCTCGGTCGGTATAAATAGGACCACGACAAACACTTATTTCCATTACCCGAAACTTTTAATGTTACTAGGTCACGTACGAGCTTGGAGATATGCACAAATTTATAATATAAGCTATACGTTACTTAATACTAAGAACCAGGACATGTACCTGACAACAAAATCTGGGGTATGGTGGTATTCTATTATTTCCCTCTGGATATGTTTTTGAGAAAAACAGAAAACACGTAGTTTTGGGGTTCTGAATTAAGAATATTGTTTATCTAATTTTAAACTAAGTTTTGGGTTAAGATTCGTATATTAAATTATGGTAAATAATACTTTATTTATCGAAAAAAGATTTACACTTAAAAAATACGTATATCCTTGTAAGATAAAATGGAATTAATTTGAAAATATATGACAAATAACGTAACAAGTTGTAGTTGGACTTATGCGAAAAAAAAAGGTTATAATGGAGACACAAAAAATGGCAGCAATTCTGTTTCCCTTTCATTTAATTGATTCTATGTTTACATTTTTTTTACATGTAGATTATATTATTATTATATTCAAATAAGTAAATAATAAATTAATTATCCCCAAACAGACATGCAATCTTTGTAGTGGTTCACTGTCTGTATCAGTTAATTGATTATGACTTCTGAATCAAATAATAATAAATAAAATTCCCCCCTGGAAATTGTTTAGCCTTCATGCCTACCCACTATTCCTCAGAGATGTTTTTACCATGTGATTGACTTTTAGGTAGTTTTTTTGGTGTTGAAATTTAGACAAGTTGGTCAAAGGATAGTCCAACGAATTTGAAATTTTAAGTGCAGGCGCATGAATATATCTGTCATCAACTAAATTGGATGTAAAAATTTAAGTGAAGTAAAATTATTAATTAGTTAATACTCACTCCCAAAGGTTAGTGCTTGTCTGTTACAGTTTCGTTTTTCGGAAATTACTTCTGCTTAATTTTCATTGTATGTTTGGAAGTTATGCAGGTACTTTTTACATGAATCATTTTTTATGGAATAAAATTCTTTACATTTTGAAGAATAGTGTTCTAAGCTGAATTCTTTTGGAAACTTAAATTAACATCCCATGAAATCAACTATTTTTACTGTGAAAGATCTACTGTTCATAAATATGTAAAAAAAATAGCATAAAATATTTCACAGTAACTATCTAAAATAATAAAAATATCACAGAACAATGAAAAACTTTACTTTCTTATACTTAATCAAAAATTTATTTCTAAAGGAACTTTCTCCAAAACAAATTTTTTTTAAGTTATCTTGAATTTTTTTTCAAGTTATTTAAAGAACGTAATTTTTAATGACTCGAAGTCTGACCAATAGAAAGAGTACACATATTACTCACTAGAGACTCCGTTTTTGTGATATTATCAACGAGACTATTTTTTTTTACTTTTTTATGGAATAAATTTTTTTTTGTAAAAAAATACGAATGACATTTTGTTCAACTTTATTGACTTTTAGATAGAAAACAAACAAAACATCGAAAATAAAAGCCAGAATCGCTGTCAAAAAAGAAAATAAAGGCCATAATTAGTGTTCAACAGCATGCTTCCAACAGTGACAAGCACTATAGCAACACTCCGAACAGCAATGTTTTTTTTTTCTACCTTGGCATTATTGTTATCGCGATTAATAATTTGACTTAATTGGTTTAAAATTTTTGTTGGTATAGCTTATTTTGTGGCCGGGACAGACATCGGCAAGTTCACAATGAAAGCACTAGAAGATGATCGGACAGTGAACAAGAATGTCCACTTCCAACCACCAAGTAATCTGTTAAATGTGAACGAGCTCGCTTCTCTGTGGGAGGACAAAATTGGTCGTAACCTTCCAAGAGTTACCATCTCCGAAGATGACCTCCTCACTGCTGCTAAAGGTAATTTATTTCCATAAAAAATGCAATATTAGTTTAAAACACTTTTTTTATAAGCATCTTTTCAAAGCACTCTTAAATAGTGCTTTGACACGATTCGAACAATTAGTTGGCTTCTATTGACTCAAATCATAGTAATCACATTTATAGTAATCAATGACTTTCGATGCTAAGAAACAAAAAAATTCTCACATAGAACCAAATTTAGTACAATGTGATTGTGATTTTCTTAGTAGTGGGAGCTAGCCAAGCATGTACATGTAAAGACAATTGCTAACACATAATTCTTGGGTGCATGTCTGAATCACTAACATGTTGGATTTGTGGTCTTACCTACCCTTTCTTACCAACTTCAAATTAACGAGATTTCATCTACCACATGAGTGTGGCTATTGACAATTATTACATACACTACATGCAAGACAAAAGCAAAATAGAAATTCTTAGATGGATTCATGTCTTAAATATGTCTAGTACAAATGTGGTGGATTTGTGATCCAAACTTGTCTACTCTTTATTGGCAACTTATTTAACGGGATCGTCCGAAATTCGGACACTCACTTTGTAACTTATTCGATTTTTACCATCTTTGCTTTAGGCAGTAGATCCGTGTCCAAATAATATAGAAAGTATAAATTTTAAGGATTTATTGGTCAAAAGTTGTTGACCATCTTTGTGTTTTCCTTCTCTCTTTTCAATTGCAATGCAGACACACCGATCCCACATAGCATAGTGGCAGCAATAACACATGACATCTTCATCAAAGGATGCCAAATCAACTACTCCATGGACAAGGACTCTGACGAGGAGATCTGCTCCCTCTACCCGGACATACCCTTCCGGACCGTCGACGAGTGCTTCGACGACTTCCTCCTCAAGGTTCTGGACAACCCGAACCCGAACCCTAGACCAGTTGTTGCAGTTAAGAAGCCAGCACCAACAGCAAACAACAACAATGGCAGCATTATCAATGGAGTGGTGGGCAACACCAACCATGAAGCTCTACTTATGACCGCTTGATGACATATCTTAAGTGTGTCCTCTGTCCCTTGTTCTCTACTCCTTATTAATATGTAATGTAATAAATTCTTGAGGACTCCCTCCCATAACAAATGGAATCCTTTATTCTCCTTGCCTATCTTCACAGTTTGGATTCTTAATCTGCTCTTAATCACCTTGCAATTAGTGGTCTTCAAACAAAACCAAGTACAGAGTTCAATTTCCATTAGCAATTAGTGACCAAAAGAAACCAATCCACTGTTTTTTCTTGTGGTAAAAGTAGACCAAAAAAGTTATTTACATCGCATCAGACAAGTAGAGAAAGTGTTGTTAATAGTAGAGCCATATTCTTAAATGTGCCACCACCTAGATTTTGCTATAGTTAGTTTACCCTGTACAAGTAGTTCCCATCCCCCGTGTGCACCGGGTGTCGTCACCGTAACGAGAAGTTTCCCCGCCGGTTAGAAGCTAGACGTCAAATACAGGTAGCCGCTCTTGGATGGGGACACGGCAGACTGGGCACTTTTTGCATCTGTCGCAGCACTTGCTGAAATTCGATTGACAATTCAGTATATAGTTAGAGCAACCGGGCCGAGAGACGGTCTTGCAAAGAGCATGAAGAGGGAAGTAAGTGCGATACCTGCATAGTATACGGTGTCGACAGGGAAGCAGGACTATGTTGATCTCTCCCACGAAGCATACCCTACACAAGACTTTCTCCTGCCATGTTAATGCACGTCAGACCGTCATCAACTCATAAAGTAAACGAGCTTGTCGTAAACCAACTTTATAAGAATGATAGTTTAATGGATATTCTTTGAAAGTGCTTGAGTGAGAATATTACAGTTTGAAGCCTTTCGAACTCCTGCTGGCTATATTTGGTAATTTCTGTCTGTTCACCCAGAGCGGCTTGAAGTCTCCAGACCTGAGACAACACGCAAAAAATTCGGAAAACTGCATACAGTTGCATTCCCAGGCAATCTAGGGAATAGAAGAACAAGCCGAGGTAAAGCAAACCACCTCCTCAGCAAGTTCCTTCTTAGGCATTTTCTTCACTATTTCCGGAGGATAACCTGAGAAAGTGTTATAGCTGCAACGCCAACACAAGGTCATCAAAATGCCAACGCGATATTTTAGTAATTATATACTACAAAACATCAGTTCAATAAGTATAATAACACATGATAACGATCATAGCAAATTCCATTTAATGATTGTTGACATTACACAGAGAAAGCTGAAAAAAAGCACATGAATTATTCTTTCCAATCTACAGTTTTAACTGATTCTCTCGGTTCATGATCTTGACTCCATTTCAATTGTCCGCCTCTCGTTTCAAAATTATTGCATTACACACCTCACCTCTTTTTTTTAATATTATAAGAGAGAAATAAATATTCTGTATCAAACGTCTCAGAGAAATAAATGTCTGCATTAGAGAATGCACTAGACCTAGTGCAAAATAGATTACTGACCCAGTAGCTCCATCATGGTAAAGCCGGGCCTGTTCTTCTCGGCTACCCTCATCAATTGACCACCAGCCAAGAAGTCTGCTTCAATAGAATAAATATGCACCTTGTGTTACTAATACTAGTTGCATAAGCAATGGCAAAAGGCCAAAAACATTTAGATTTCAGTGTTCAGCTGTGTCATTACCTGGAACCATGATGCAAAAACCCAAAGCAATCACGAGCTACTGAAGAAAATCTGAAGTATCTTCCAGAGCCGGCCTCAGTGCGCAACAGAAGAATGAGCGTTTCTACCAACTTAGATGCAGCACATAGTACACCCACACCTTGAAGTAGAAAAAGCGGGGAGAAAATAGCACGCAGGTGTATATCTCTCGCACCAGCAGGCGTTCCCTGAAGTTCAGAACATACAACCTATCACCATGCAGCCCCATTTGCTCTGGTCTGAGTAAATTGTTGGCATACCTCTAAGTGCATGAAAAGGAGAACTTGGAAACCAATAATTGGAATTTTCATAATATGTCCACCAATGTCTTGAAGACCACACATCCCATCCTGATCTTGATTATCCTCTGGCATAACTATCAATCCACTGTTCCAGTCAAGATACCTTATTGTCGTCGAAGAGGAACTGGCTTCTCTGATCCGCGAGTTTCTATGAATCATTGGATTAGACCACTTCGTACAGACAAGAAAGGCAAAGAATTCGGCAATACTGCAGGAGAAAATGTCGATTAGCAGAAATCTAAATGAACAAAATCTCTGAACCTTCTGCTAATGAAACTTGATCGAAGAAATATTGGAAGAGATTGTTCAACGAAATCACACCTAAAATTTATGAACAAGTCCCACCAGCCAAAAGCACCCACATCACCTGCAAATGTTCTGATAGTAAGTCCTTTTTTTATTGTTAAGAGATGATTTTTTTTCTTTTCTTTTCAGTATGTTGCTATCTTTGGATGTATTAGCTTAAGCCTGGCACAACGAAATAGCGGACAACTTTTATACCCTTGTTTCAATACCAAGAGAAGCCAGATGATTACCAGATAGCTTCAGAAGAGTGAATACTGTAGCTGCCACAAAGAAGACCATAGATATTGCAACCCAGAAGTGCTAAGAACAAGAAAAGGATGGATTTAATCTTCACTACCATGGAATGCTTAGAAAACATGGTTACAAGTTTGCAATCTTTAACACATACCAAAACTGCATATGTTCAAGATATTGCGGCAGTAATTCAGATATAACACGAACAAGGTAGAGATGCATTCCGTTTAGGAAAGGTTATTGGAAAGTGACAACAACTACAAACTTCGGTCAAAAAATGCCCCGCTAAGCGAGAAGAAAGATTTCAGTGCATCTGAACATCTATGGAAAAATTACTTACAGGTAGAGTTTCCCATATTGCCTCGTCACTTATGCTTTCATCTTCCCCCGGCATTAGAGCCCTACACATCCTACACAAGAAATGTAATCCAGCTAAAATGCTTGTAATGACTCGTGACATATCACTGCCATGGGCACTGGAAAACAGATGATCAAGGATACCTTTTTCATTTTCTAATATAGAATTCAGAATTAGCAACATTGACGACAAGGTGAGGGGAGAAAGTACAGAACAAGATGCCTGACTTCAGTTCCAAACCATGTATAAGCATGTAAGTGTGACGTACACAAACTCTAGATTCGTGCAGTGAACATGACAGCACCAAATGGAAACTTGGAACACAAAAGTTGATAGCAGTTTACGAGGTTGGGCAGTCAAGTAAGAAACTGACATGGAAAGATTGGCGAAATACGATCTCATTTCCTCAAATATGGAAAGTATGAACCAGATTTTAGCTACAACTGATTGGGGAAAACACTTCAGAATATCTTTTAGGTCAAGACAGGTAAAGGGATACACAACTAGAAGTTTGATTTGTCTGAAATAAATGTACATAAATTGTGATACAAAGGTGCAAGTAAATAGAGTACCTAAAGTTGTCAATCAGAATAATCAGTTCAAAAGCCAATAATGGGATAAACACAATCTTCAAGTTCACAGCTGCCAAACCATGAACTGCCATAAGAGAAAAGGAAGAATTAGGATAAACACTTGATTCCTGCTTCGGAGAAGCTTTATGATCAGTTTCTACATTTGAATATTGGATGCATACCGTATGTACTTTCAAGATATATACAAAGGAGAAGTTCAAATGCAATAAGCAATGGTGTAGCAACAACAGCATGACACGGTGCCCACTGCCAAGAGAAAGATTGCACATGAACGAAAAAATAAAGTCAATTACTGAAAAAACAGATTATTAAGAAATCAAGAAGTGGAAGAGTAGAAGAAATTTGACATACATTACGGTTATGTGGAACAGATGGAGCAGGTAATGAAAACCTTCCACGAGCAACAACTCCATGAAAAGTCCAGAGTGGGAAGAAGACTAACCTGAAAGAAGCACACGGCAGCATAAACAACTTGACAAGTTCTAGGATTTTTGCAAGCTTAGCAGCCATTTGTGCATTAGAAAAGAATTGACAACGCATCACAAAATAGGCTTAGCATCACAAAAGAGAATCGATGATTCAAAAGTATACTCCTAAAACTGACACATCAGAAACATAACATACAAATGGAAATTGCAAATCCTACCAGCATTACTTGCATGACTCCAAGTCCTGAAACAAGTATTACAATGAACCTCAAAAATCATACAACCTACAACACCAAAGAAAATATCCCGGAACCGACTCCAAAACCCATGCATGATGTGCATCAACGATGAGAACATCAACAGCACCTGCTGGAGTTGGAGCAACAAGACTCCAACCGACCAGACATTCACTCTCACTTCCACTCCCGTTAAACTCATTCCCAACACCCTAAAACAGACCAAACAACAACTGTTCTGCTGCAACCCCAACTCTCCCGGTTTCCTATGTCCAAATTCCGGATCAAAAGGCAAGGGTCTTGCATTAGCATCATGTGAACAACCTCTCAAACCCAATACAGCAGTATGTAAAGCTCCAAACTTTATAAACCCCATCACTCTACAGAATTCCCCAATTAACACAAACAGAAGCCAATATATAAAAAAAAACACAAAGAACAGAATCAAACTCGCCAAAAGAAAAGAAACACAACAAACCCAGAAAATAAATTAAAAAGACAATACGAGGCGGAAACTTCAACAGTACCACCAAGAGCAGGACACAACGTGGTCAAGCTTGAAGACAAGCAACAGGGTGAAGCAGAAGAGCAGGGAGTGAGCCGCCAAGGCCAGAAATGACTTTAATACCCTCCTCCAGCTCATCATCTTCCTCCTCTTCTCTCTCTAACGGAATTGTGAGTAGAAGAAACCACAGAGCACGAGAAAAGACTCCTCCTTTCCACTCCTCGCTCCCAAAATCTATCTGGGTCAATTCTGGTTTTGAGTTTTGTGCGTTCCTTTCCTCTCTTTTAGAAAGGTGGAAGGGGTTTCTGTTACAGTGGGCGCCATTAAAGGTCCCTTCTCTTTTCTCTCTCTTCGTGTTCGTTCCAATCTAATTTATTCCTTTCCCCTATACTTTTCTCGTTCCCTTTATTTATGAGTAAAAAACAAATCGCATTTAATTCCTAAACTATTTAATTTCTATTTTATTTTGCGTTTTGAATCACTAAGTCTTCAGTTTATTGAGTTGATTAATTTACTTTTTAATTAAATAAAATTTTAAAAAAGTGACAAAGTTTTTCCAATAAATATCTAACACTTTGCAGTTTTAATGATTAAATCCAAAACTTTATTAAACTATAACAATAATTCTCTTTGTTAATATAAGTGGTGTTTGTTAGTTGTTTTGATTTTTTCCTTGTTTAGGGAAAATATTGCCTGTTTTGGTTTGTACTAATCCTTAACGTGTGGAAGACCATCAAGAAGCTAAAACACTAAATTAGTCTAATTTTTCCTTTTTAATGGTAAAATCAGATCGCAAGTATGATTTATTATAGTGATGACTAAGACGAGATATTACTGCTATATTTGCCGAGTGACCATTTGGTCCTCTGGCATTGGAGTGAGACAGGGTGAGATAAAGTCCAGGGTTCGATTCTGGCATAAGCATTCCTGATGTAATAGAATAGAATTTAGAATAGAATCTAAAAAAAATATTACTGCTATATTTCATTTTTTTCTTATATTTATTCAAATTTAACAATTCAAAAGATCACCACCCCCATAAATTACTCCGTGAAATTGTTTTAGTCTTTATTTTTTGTGCAAAAAATGGCCTTATCTGAACCCCTGCCGTTTTCATTGATCTTTTAACTTGGCTTTCACGGCATCCTCCACTCTCTCCGACAAATTCGAGGTCCCAAATGATTACAAATCCTGGGTTCTACAAAAAAAAAAAGATTAGAAATCCTTCAATTAAAAAAAACTAATAACAATATATTTTATTGCAATTTCATTGTTTTATTATAAGGTTACGGGATATATCATTTACTCATGCTGGATTGTGATTGGTAGCAGATGTTGACTCTTTAATTATTATATTTTTGGTGTCTTCTTACTGCGAGTTTTCTATGCCACATAAAAAAATACATCTAATAGTCACATTTCTCTGTCATATATTATTTATATCAAAGTTACATCCACGGAAGATGGTTCAAATTATTTATTTATTAATAAAAGAATTCAAGTTTAAAATTGAGAATTAGAATAAATGCCGTTGGATTTTTTTCCCTCAATTATAAAAGTTGATCGTGTTCATTTTTAGATTAATTGTAATATGCAACGAACAATTCAAATATATTCACAGCTAAAAAAATTCGAATATTTGTCGGACAAAACTAAGTATATCTAAAGAAATCGATGGAGTATCTACCGAACCACCACAAACAGAAAAGAAAGACACAAAGTGGATTCTTTTTCGCAGCTTCGTTGAACTCGTCAAGTGGGCTGTTAGTTAATATTTGTTTTCCGAGGCCCATAAACCAAATTCATCCCACCATAGTTTTAAAAAACGCGGTCCGACCGGTGGTCCACCCGGTCGGACTGCGTTTCGCAACCCTCACCGTTCCGTTTTTATCAATTAGTACGCCAACCTTACTAACCGCTTCAAATCCGGTTGAACTGGCCGGCTGGAATGCTAATGTGACTCGGAAAATACCGGTTGGTACGGTTTTTAAACTTTGAAGGACAAAATTGTAAAATAGCACTCCGGATACAAAACAAAAATTCATCCTCCCCATTCGCGAACCCTAGAAAAAGCCTTCTCTCCTCCGAAAATTTCTTTCCCTCTGCCAAAACAGCCTTCCCGCCGGTGACACTCCCGGCCAGGTCCGACCGGTGACATTCCCGGCCAGCTTCGTCCTTCCTTCCTCCGTAAGTTTATCTTCATCCTCCGTAATTGATTATTTTTTACTGATTGAAGTCGCCTCTTCTCTGTAAGCTTGGCTCGGTCTCGTTACTTTTTTGGGATGGCATATTCTTTGGTTGAGAATCGGTTAGATTGATGGTTGTTAATGGTTGGGGTTTGGTTGGCTCGGCTGATTGAAGTCGCCTCTCCTCTGTAAGCTTGGCTTGGCTCGGTCTAGTTGTTAATGGTTGTTGGGTTTGGTTGGGGTGAATAGGTTAGATTGATCTGAGAGCTAAATCGTGTTCCGTAACAGGTCAAATTGGTGCACTAGGTCAATTTGTTAGAAAAAAAAGGTGGTCTAATGGTGTTCGACGAAATGCCCAATGGTACTTAAAAAGATTGAAGTGAGGTGATTAAAAATATTTCCGACGTAAGTAATCTTTTCCCCCTCAACAATATTGTCGCATGACCACTGGTGTGTGTTTGATGGATTAGTCAGTAGAGAAGTGTGTTTGTTGTATGAGTATTTGCTTATTTGGTTTGAACTTTAATATTTGGATTTGGAATATGGATATTTGGTTTGAATTTGATGTTTGGATATGAATATTTGGTTTGAGTTTTATGATGTTTGATATATTTTCTTACTTATTGTTTAGTTATTATTAATTTCTACATAATTTATTTAACTGTATAAGTATATATTTAATATATATATATACATATATATGTTAAAAAAATTGTAAAAAAAAAATCCGGTCCGACCAGCCAGATAGCCGGTCGGACCGGTCGACCCGGATTTGGACCCTAAAGCAGGTCTACCTCCGGGTCGTTTTTAACAACTATGCATCCCACAACATCCGTGCTCGCTAATAGCTGGTCATGGGGCCACAAGCTTATTGGGCTTCTTTGAATAAATTTATGGTCGTGTTCATATTAGAAAGGTAATCATATAAATTTATTTTTTTGTCCAATTTAAAAAATTGAATATTGTATTTTCAAAAAATTTCGAAATATAATAACATATTTTCATCATTATATTTTAAATTAATGAATCCATACGTTACAAACCCGCTTAAATTCAGAATGGACATACCAAAATAGTTAAGGTCTCGTAAATTAAAACCTTAAGCTAGATAAATATAATACTTGCAATAATGAAAATAAAAAAAGGAAAATCTCTTTCCTCTCCCTCTTTCATTTACGTTTTTCCTCCGATATATTTTCTTTGTTTATTTTATTTTTTTTACTATATTTCCGAATATATGTACTTTTCTTCTAAACGAGTCTTGTCTTTTTAGAAACACGGAGGAGACCAAAGGATGCATTTGTAATCTGCAGCATTTACAAAACTGTTTCACAAAAGAGACCACATTATCCCATTTTCTCAAAACGAAACCCGATCGAGTGAAAGTTTGGATACTACAGGCCTGCACAGGCGCCAAAACAGTACCGAAGCGGCCTATCATCGGATTTTGCCTCCTCCGAATGTCACTTGCATGGAGACGAGCATTTCCGGTGGCATCGCATTCTGAAAATTTCGTCGAGAAGCCGACGGCTGCATGTGGATGCCAACTACAAGAACTGCTGAAGCCATCGACTGTTGGCTGAATCCTTGTCCAATTGGTCCTTCAGCTTCTTTACATGCTGCAGAGTTTGTTCCAAGTCCATGGTCTCTAACGGCAATTCCGAAAAGTCTTTTAGAAACTGGTGAGCTCGGGCTGCACCTCTGGACATGTCGTCGGGATCAAACTCCCTCTTACGCTTGGATCCCGGCTATCATAATTAGAAGGAAATCAATAACCTCGCCAGCAATCAGACACAGAGTTTAAGTTGTGATGGTTCATACATACCTCAGTTTGAGAATCGTTTAGAAACACCAAACCAGGAGAGAAATCTTCCAATTCGGCAGCCTTTTCTCTCGCAAGGGCGACGACACTCTCAGGGAAGTTTGCAAACTCAGCCACGTGAATGCCAAAACTTTGATCACAGGGCCCTGGTTCAACCTGAATCAAGGAATAAAAAGACTTGTCATGGTGAAGAACTATGAAAATGTTGCCTATCCCGGAAACCCACATGAACCATTATTTACCTTATATAGCATGGTTAGCTTACGACTAGCGGAATCAATGTGCGCACTAACATGATAATTGACCACACCGGAAATCGGCTGTTCGATGTTACTTTCTTCATTAGCTAATGCAGTCAGTTCATGGAAGTGTGTTGCAAATAAGGTAGGCGCTTTGATTACTTGAACAAGGTGCTCACATATGGCCCAAGCTAAACCTGAAGACGGAAAGAAGAAAGCACAATTTAGTCGCTAGATTGTAGATGTAGACCTTCTGATTCAACAACGGGATGTAGAAACAGTTTAAACTTCCGTTTTCAGTCACCGATGAAGGCTTTAGACTTCATTTTTCAGTCACCGACGAAGGCATGCATTGTTCGAGAAGAAACAAGCATACGATATTTCGGAAACAACACATTGGAGCAAAAAGCACACTAATTTTAGACTATCTGCATGGTGATTACCAAAACCATCATAGGTTGACGTTCCACGGCCCAACTCATCAATGATGATCAGAGACTTTTCAGTGGCACCTTTCAGTATTGAAGCAGTTTCGAGCATTTCTTGCATGAAGGTAGAAACTCCCCGCAGCTATAGTTAAAGGCACAAGATACATGTTATTACAATAACGCAAGGATGTCTTTCTCAATTATTTATGCACTATGAGAAACATTATTCCTGAAACACCGGTTTTGAAGATCAAGCCGTGAGACTTACCTGGCAATCGCCCGCCCCAACACGAGCAAAGATACAATCACGAACAGAAATGATTGCTTTGTCACACGGGACGAAACATCCCACTTGTGCCATTAGAATATTCACACCAACCTGCAGAGAAATCCAGCTAGTGTTTTTACACCTTCATGAGGCAAAAAATTATCCTTCAACAGCAAACTTAGATATATTTAAACAATAATAATTCAAAATACTACTGCTTGACCATTATGGTTCATCGCCAGAGAGAGTGTTAACGCATGAACATGGAAAGTTGAAGTTACGTATGTGTTTTTGGTGCAACAAAAGCCATTATACCTGCCGTATATATGTGGACTTTCCTCCCATATTAGGTCCAGTGATAATTTGGAACCAACTCTCACCTCTGACCTGTTTTACCAAAAAAATTGAAGAAAAAATATCTTACTCATCATCTTCACAAGACAAATTCTCTCCATCACCAGCCGATACTTACTAGCTTACAGTCATTGGGTATAAAATTAACCCAATCTTGAGCTTCCACGCAAGGATGTCGACTTCCTTCCAGTATGATACCACCCACATCCTATATAGCAACTCTAAGAAATTAGACATTCAAATTACAACATATGTGCTTTCGATTTTCAAACACAAGCTAAGAGTTTCGGGAATTATCACCGAAGGAGTTATGTCTGGTCTTGTATAGGGTGTGGGACTTGTTGAAGCCAGATCAGCAAAGCTGAGCAGGACATCCAATTCAGACAGCATGCTGGCCAAAGAAACAAACACCTGCAACAGAATTTGTCATCGGCATACAACAATAGCCTGACTGAAAAAACTATGCACACGAATTGATAATCACCTCAGAGAATGTGGCTGTAGTTTTAACAACTCGATTAACTATCTCTTTCTGACATATCCTGTAGTCTTCAACGACCTTCTGGTACTGGTCCCCCAGTTTCTTAAGTTTTGTGTTTGTGAATTTCACGCCATCCTTTCGCGTTTCAAGGATGATAAATTGGTTCTCCAACTTCTTCCTTACTTTTGGTTCTTCCTTCTTTGTGATTCGGAAGACGTGTCCGAATTGGGTTCCCTTATCCAACTTAAGTCCTTTATCGATGGGAAGATCGAGATTATCGGCGGTCTGCTTGTGCAAGTTGTGTATCTGATTCTCCAGAGATTCCTGCTCGTCCTTCAGTTCCATCAATGCAGAGTCATAACTGGGTGATATCATGTATTCCCCATTCACTAATTGGTCAAGGTCCACAGAGGTTTCTACAAGAGCAATGAACTTGTTCAAGTGATCATCATCGGTCCATATGGCAAGGGAATCCAGGTACTTTTCCCTGATCAGAGATGAGAATTGCCCGTTGTACTGCTCGAGAGCACTTTTGATGTAGGGAAGTCTTATAGCTGACTGCATACAAGTGAATAAGGAAAGATTAGGAAGGATTTAATGTTCACTGTCAAAGATGAAATCAAGAATTCTGGACATTTTAAACAGCTCCTCAACAACGATTAGCAGAAACCTGCATTCGGCAAAAGGGTCAATTTTCTTCCGACACAAGTAAAGACAACGGAGAATTGTCACTAAGCTTTACTAAACCACACATCACCATATTCAAAGTCCATGAAGCAACAATTGCAGCTAACAAGAAATAAGAAGGGTTCATGAGAATTTCAGAACACGAGCTTGACTTGCGTGCACAAGAAGGAACACAGTCAATTATGTTGTTTACAAGAATCAGGCTTCCAATAACATGAAATTTGTGCACCCTATTTCTGGTATCAAAATAAAAAGAACTGGCACAATGTGGCTACAATGCGGAAGCAGGAATTAGAACCTGAAATAATTTCACAACATGATGCAGGCCAGCTCTTCTCTTCTCGAGATGGTGTATCAGTCGCTCAATATCTGAAATTCTTTTGAGATGCTGTCTCAGATCTTGGCGAAGTGCTGTATCCTCCACAAATGCTTGCACCAAATTCAGCCGTTCATTGATTTCTCCAACATCTAACAAAGGCTGCTTTAACCACATGTGAAGCAATCTCTTCCCCATCCCGGCTGTACATGTTCTATTCATGAGACCAAGCAAACTGAAGTTCTTGTTTGCATCTGTTTTGCTCTCGAGGACATTCAGCGCTCTCATGGCAGCAGAATCCAATCTCATGTAGCTGCCAAGATTGTACTTTTTGATGGTATAACTTCCGTAGTTAGTCTCATCTGCAAGCAAATCTGCATAAGATAGCAAGGCTCCCAAAGCAAAAGGAGCAAATTCAAACCCAGCAACTAAATCTCTCATTGATTCTACTGATCCTTTGACGAGTCTACCAAGATCTTCCACCAAATCCCTTGCCTTGAACTCGTTTTTCTTTTTCTCAGTCAACATAACATTGCACCTTGTCAGTGCATCCCGCAGAGATCTACACTCATTCAATTTTGCACTCTCTGAGGGCAAAAGACATTCTTTGCAGCCAAGAGCCACCAAAGCTGATTCCATATTCGTGAAGTGACTATCGTCAAGAAATTCAGCCAGGCCAACTACTCTTTTAGTTAAATCAACATAACCTAACCCAATAGTGCACCCATTTTCTTGAAAATTTGGAAAGAGTGCAACAACAACAGGAGAATCCTGCATCTCATTATTGGCAAAAAGGATGTCTTCAAAGTTATCAAGATTTCCAGGAGTTCCAGATTTTATCAGCCTCCAATTGGATCCACTACCTTCATAGACTTCTATTGTATGGTCCGTCCTTTCAAGAAGAAGATCTCTGGCAATCGTTTCGAACATGCTCTTGCTAACAGTAACAGTAGACAGACTATTTGCCCCAAAGCTCAACTGTCGCAGCACCGTAGTGGTGCGGTAGTAGGTCTTCGCAACGAACAATGCATCCTCGCCATGGGCTGTATAATAATCCTGCAAATACACATGCACACTATAATCAAGTAATTTTGACACAGTAATTGAAGAGGCAACAAGCTAGTCTTCATTTGAAACATAAAATTACGTACCAACCAGATATACATTTTACTTGACTATCACTTATATTTGTACATCACAGAGATTGAAAGATGACTCAAATGCATCTGATACTAAAGCACGCATTTCAAGAAACTAATTGCAGCTCAATATTATATATTTGTTACTATACAGCAAGGCAGTAAGAGGTTCTTAGTCGGGGTGAACACATAATAGATTATTTGTGAAGAAAAATACACACATAAAAGTTGCCACAAGGGGTCCAAAAATCACCATAAATTACTTTGAAAAATTGCCATAGTCTTTCTTCTTAGAGTAAAAGTTGGCCTAATCTGAACCCCTGCAGTTTTCAAGCTTATACAGCAAGGCAGCATGAGGTTTTTAATCGGCGTAAACACATACTAGTCATTTGTGCAGAAAAAAACGGATACTTGATAGTTGTCACGAGAAAGATCGAGTCACACTTAATACTGATCAAAATCTTGCAAAGATTTGAGATAATGACCTAAACATCCTCCATGCCACCGACAATTAACTAGGAACTTGTTGATTAAGTGCCAATCATAAACAACCAAACAAGCAACAGAAAGATGTAACTAGCACATTCAAAATTAAACAATAGACAGATATAGAAGGCATTAACTGAACATGTTGCTAACATTTCCTACCAGAACCATTAAAAACTTTCCAAAAATCAAACCCAACTACCAATCCGTTCCGAAAAGATCATGCATATGACGGAATAACGGAATCCTACCCTAAGGCGTAAAGCAAAACATCCTCACAGAATCACAATCCGCAACAGTGTCAAACCCTAATAAGCAAACTAAACAAAACCCACCAAACAAAAAACATAAACCCCAAAAAATTCCACAAAAAAGGGACTCACCCGCCTATCAAAGAACCGAACCGCCCTCTGGTCCTGTGAGCCAAACAAAAAAAGGCACTTGTTAAAAAAAAATATACAGAACTGAAACCTTAAGAGTCTTCAAACAATGGAAAAGCTGAGTACCTGGGTTAGGGTTTTGAAGAAGGAGAGAAACCCTTGAGCCTGCTTAGCATCTAACCACAAAAGACAACAACTTTAACCAAAAAACCACAAATTTTTTTTTTTAAAGAATTATATCACAAAAAGGGGGAAAAAGGAGCCTAAAACATTACTGACCTAGCTTGAGCTCGGGGAGCTTGACGAGATCATTGGAGTCCATCGGACCTTCGAATATTAATTTAATTTAATTACTATTAATGGGTAGAAATGGGAATTTTCTCTAATTTCTATAATTTTTTTGAGGGTTTTTATAGAGAAGAGAAGGGCGGGAAATGGCGACCTCAAGGTGGGAGGGAAGGTGAAGAGGAAGGCGGGTGAATTTAGTAATTTTACCGTTTTGGGAAATGCGCCATGAAGTTTTTTGGGCCTAATTGAGATTTGGGTTGGGCTTTGGCCCATTGGGGGTGTGGGGTTAAACGATGGAGCTTATGTGAGGCCCTAGGCTTAATCAGATGTTTCGAATATTACTTTTTTGTATAGATAGATTAATTTTCTTCGACCTTAGATTACATTGATCTAGTAATATTTCGATATCATGTAGTTTTGGCAAAAACATTTTTTTGAGCGGGAAGAATAAATAACTTTACTCGACATCACTTGCCACAGCTTTAATTTGAACCAATTTATTAAGAATACCATTGTTTTGTGTTTAGCTAATTTGTAAGTGTTGAGAATTCGATAACTTATTACTTTAAAATTTTTGATAGGATATGAAAATTTTAACATACTATCAAAGATGATCAAGTCAAAATTCATACAATCTTGGACTCAGCTAATATCGTTTGAGGCACATGTTGAGAATATCAATTACCAATTGCAAGTATAGAGTTACCAAGAGCAAGAATAGTGTTCTAGTTTATAAAAGTTGAAAATTTATTAACCTATTGATTTAATATTTTGAGTTATAAATAAAAATAATCACCTTTCGTGAACTTAAATTACAACCATCAAAAGGTCAACACCTTCGAGGAAATGTTAAATGCATTATTTGGACAAAATTAGATAATATTTTCTACTCGGGTTCTTAATATTTTACCTTTTCAAATAGAATATAAACTTACTTTTTTCCCAAACCACCTTATTTTGAAAAGAGAATTAATTAATTGAGACTTATATATCACCACAAACAATACAAGGAAATAGTTTCTACGAGGATGACCGATCACGTCAGAAGCATAGATGGAGTGACGAAACGCTGTATAATCCACCACCATATGATGTGAGTGTGGTCATTGCACAAACATTTGTTTGTTGCTATCCAGGAAAAACTTGTCCAATTTCTCTCCATAAGAAACAGTAGAAAAGACAACGCTATCGGAATTATTTGCACAAACATGTTGCCCCCCCTTTTCTTTTAGAATCTAGCTACTCCCATTTCATTCGAACATTGCTATTATTATTATTCGTTGGAGCGAAAAATTATCTACTCACCTGCACTAGATATTGTCAACTATTCAACAAAAAGTTTTTCCACTATATTGCGTGCGTGGCTTGTGAACAACAAGACTCCAAGAAAAAGTGTACCATGTTTCTTGTTCCACTCAATATAAATATCCCACAAATAAAACTCATGGCAATGTGAATAAGTGATATTAAAATTGAATTATTGGTAATGCAGCGATGCTAAATATTTATATAGAAATGTTTGTTAACTCGAATAAGAATTAGTTAATGTATTGTATAAACGAAGCGTACGCATGAAACATGACAATATGGACTGATCGATAAGACTACATAAAAATCATATGGGAGACAATAGAAGTATTGGTCTTGACAGTTCCTATTTGACACCAATAAATCTGCTAATGTTCTTTGGGCAAAATCATGGGATACCAAAAGCATCCTAAAGTGACATTTTTTGGTTGAACCCTATACATTTGAGAGTTTGTTTCGTGACCTTGCGACTTGCCCAGAATCTGGTTGGACTACGTGGTTCACCCAGATTTTTCTTGTCAGACCTAAGTTCTAACAGTCCACGTGAAATTTTTAAAAAATATAAACCTCATTAATTTCCTGATTTTGCCCAATTATTCCAATTCTAACTTTTCATGTTTGTTGAATTCCGAAATCTACGGTGAAAGAGGTCATTTTCATACCTATATTTAATTATTCAACTATTTTTTACCTATATATAAAGTTGAAATATTTATTATAACATAAAAAATTTTAATTTGGCCGACGATATGACCGGTTTTATCGATCATGAGGTCATGAGAAATTCTGGTACGGCCACCGAATCAATTTTTTTTTTTTTTTTAGGGTAAACGGTGCAACTTCATAAATTAACGACTAAGCGTCCGGAAAATCAGAATAAAACAAGAAAAGTAGTTCTTCCGGGGGGTGAGATTTCCAATTAGGCGCACATTGTCTAATCCACCGAATCAATTTTTAAAACATTGATGTACGCTGCTAATTGAATTTAATATATTGAACCAATTTTTTCGTACAAAAGATAGGCGATAGAGAAAATTTTCTTATCTCACTATAGAATTTTTAAATAAATTTTGATTTTAAATTTTGCTATTAAGAACAATGTTCAACTCTAATATATCAAAAAATAGAAAAAGAAATCAAGTAGGACCATGAATAAAATTTCAATAATCTGATCGTAAATACGACTCCATACAATGAATGGCCATAGCTCCATAATTTTTCAATTTATGATGCTTTAAAAAGTATTAAAATTTAATTGTTCAAACATTATCACATACGTCTGGATCACATAAAAGTATACAACACAAGTGCTAGTACTTGTCTTCGGAATTGTGGCTTAAAAGCCTATCATCTTATAATAGGTGGATTACGAAGCATGAACTTAGACTACGTAGACGATAAACGCGAAATAGAGAACATTTACAAAATCATTGATTAAAAAAATGACGAGGCTGGTTATTACTGTCTCATAATCAACTATTACAGCTAACAACCTCTCTAACAAAGAGATAAATTCGATAAGTAATTAGCGAGACAACATCAGCTAACAAACATTTGGCTACATCAACGATGCAAATGAATTTCGTTGTCTATCCCGCAACATGATCATCTGCCTTGGTATGATCTAGGATTCGAATGGCTACAATCATCTGCCCAGGTATCAGTTAAGATTCAAATGGAAAATGTTTTCATCTCATGGATGTGTAAAATACTTATAACAAATAGTAACATGATAGAAGATAGAAGACAAAGGGTATTACATAATTTAGTCAAGAGACTTATTTTACAGGACGGAGACGATCATTACTATATATTTTGGAAATACATAGTACATAAGTCATAGACCAAGCCCAGCCTCTAGCCTAACTCTTTGCATGTATTATCATTGTGAATTATGCAAAGACCAAAGAACTCATAACCCTACGCCTCATATTTATTGAAGCCAACTCCAATACGTTTTACAATATGAATTAGAGTTCTATTCTGTTCACGAATTTGAGACAAATCATAACAATCGCCACATTGGATCAAATTTCCAAATCAATCATATTCTCGAGCTTCAGCAACATATCTTCCACATCAGACCCTCTTCATTGTATGCCTCTTCTATTAAGTTTCATGATTAATCGTCTTAATCTTAAAAACTCCACCTCATGCTCCCTTTGTGAAGAATCAACATGATGGGAGCAAATCTTCATGCGCGCAACATAATAGTTTTTTACATTAGATAATACCACATAAGCGCAATAACGGAGCCAAAAAATTTAAGAAGTGGAGGCAATATATATTTTCAAAAAGTCGAACATATGTAACTACAATATTTATAATTGTCCTCTATGGATACTCATGTGTTGAAAATGTTCCATAATACGTACATTGTCAATACAAACAAATACATCTTTCTCGATATATATAATTAAACAACCAGGTTAAATTGATTTTTTATTTTGTTGCAGAGACGATTCTTCAAAATATTAATGATAAAAAAACTCTCTCGAAGCTAATTTTAGGAGTGAAAATATCGTTGGGCACATGAGATCTCTCTGTGTTTGCACCAACTTCTGAACCAAACTATCTAATATCTTTATATAATAAAACTCTTCATTATATCTCATGCGAGTAATATAATTATACTAATTTAGATCTTATAATATATATAAAAATAATATATATTTTTAGATTTAGCTTTATTTTATAGATTAATTAATTTTTTGTGGGGTCAATTTATAAGTTTAGTAGGAAATAAATTATTTTTTTTAATTATAAAAAAATTAAATGGAAACAATTGCCCCCATCCATTAAATGTGGCTCTACCACTATTTAAACACCCACAACAATGCTTAAATCACATAAGCGAGTTTCAATCTTAGTACCTCTAGCAAAACCAATACTTCTCTTCAGTATGTTGTACTCTTATGAGACATTCTCAAACCTTTTTTTAATTGACCTTGCACACTCTACCTCTAAGAAAAAATGTCTACCTTCATGTGGACATCGATTGTTAGGGTTACATCATCGAGCGGACACCAATCTCAGCAAAACAAAAGCTATTGATTGTAGCTACATGCCTTTACATCTCCTTCACGTGAATATCTTTAGACATCAATATTGGAATTTTTTCACCAACAATAGGACTTTACACCTCACTCCTCCATCCTCGTAAACCAACTACAAAACATGTGAGTCAAAACAAAATCAGATTCTTGTACCAAATTTTTACCTTCATTAGTTCATCAATGAGTATATTGTCTAAACAATGTTCAATGTCTTCACAAGGTCCACCTCTTTATCCAATATGATACGATCACTCCGTGACCGATCAACCATAAACCCAAAATTAGCTTTGATAAATCTTATGAAACAAAGTAATCTTTTGGAAAAAGAAGTTGCATACAACTCCTCTAACTTTCTCATCACTCTCAACTACACACATATGTTCACTGCATGTATAGGAGAACCTACTAGGCCCAAGCTTAGAGTCTAATAAGATTTTGGGTCTAATGCCCAACAAACCTTTACCTTAAACCAAATCACATGACTGATCTTCAGATCGTGAATCTCCAAGACTTAAACTAATCTACTTTAACAGGACCCCAATCTGACTTTCACTTTACCAAATTCTTCTTAACTCAAACTAACAAAATTACCATGCTTATTAACCATGCCCAAATTTCATGATCCAAATCAAGATCCAATTTTTTTCTCATAAAAATTAGTCTAATCTTCAAGGATCACCAATAATCTAGCCTAAATCTGCTCAAAATATGTCACTAATTATTCAAATCAGACCAGTCAAAAACATAGCCAACCAGTCTATATAAAATTTATGGTCATACCATAAAACCAAAATCTTAGTTAGTCAAACCCTACTGACCCAAAATTCAAAATTAGGTTTTTCACCAAGGAGAACTAAAAGGTGGTGGCGACCCCATCTTCTGGTGGTGGCACAACACAGACTGGTATGGCTGGCTTTAGCAAGGCGTGGTGGTGATGACGTACAATGATGGCCTCATCTAATATTTCTCTCTCCTCAGTTCTCGCTCATTGGGCAATAATGTGCGATGAGAGGGAGCTCTCCTTCTTGCTCCTTGACAGACTCAATCGACGTGGGATCTTGGGCTCCCCTTCCTCTTTAGGCATACAATAGTAAACGAGTCTCCTCCCACTTCTCCTCTCTCTCTTTCCTCGTATTAGTGATAAGGGGCACGATAGTGGTCTTCAAAGAAGGATGCCACCGTCTCCTTTCCTCCTCTCTAAGTGCAGCGGCATATCGCTTGGACGACCGCCTCTCCTAAGTGATGGCATGATGCACGGCTGAGCGACTGGATGATGGACAAACAAGGAGACAATCGACCTTGGTGGCTCGCAGCTCTAAGGGTCTCAAAAACCCCAATTCCCCCATTTTACCCAACTTTCCAAATAATTATCATAATGCCACTGTTTTCAAAAACTCATCCAAATATGACTTTTTTTTAAATGATGTTATCCAGATCAATAAGAAAAGCTCTAATACTAATTTGTTAGAGTAACAAAAGCGTAAATATGGATGTGTAAAATATCCATGACAAATAATAACATAATATGAGATAGGTGACACACATTATTACATAGTTCGGTCGAAAGATCTACTCCACGGAATTAAGACGATCATCACTATATTATGTGGAGATACATAATATATAAGGCAACTACAGCATAAAACTCTGCCTATACTACTATGGTCAATTATGTCAAGATCAAAGAACTCCTAACCCTACTTCTCTTATTTATAAAAATCAAACTCAATACGCTTTACAGCAAAAATTAAAGCTCAATTCTATTTAGGAATATGAGACAAATCCAAACAAGATAACTAAAATTATCTCTGTTGGATTCTTCTGACCGTGGCTCTCAGCACATCTTATCATATGCGGTACTCGATAACAAGTACTTGGACATTCATGGAACTGTATTCAATGCCAAAACATTTCAGGTTATTTGTGCTTATGATTTTTTTTAGATCCTATTCTAAATCTTATTCTATTACATCAGAAATGCTCATGCCAGGAGTCGAACCCTAAACTTCACCCCACATGAGTGGGAACAATGCCACTGGACCAAATGGTCACTCGGCATTTGTGCTTATGATTGATGTTCGATGTATTAGTTGTTATGGATATTTACTAACAGAAAATATGTAAACTAAATATTAAACTTTTAAGTGGATCAATAACTTTAGAATTCCCAGAAAAGAAAATCTGATCTATTACTTTCAAGATAAACAATTGGAAAGAAAGCTCAATTTCCCCCTGAAGCGACAATAACGTCAAGAATATATATTTACCAAAATAAGCCTGTACTGCAAGAATTATTTGTCCATGAGGTCATATAATTTTCACCATTTTTGGAAATCGGTTCATCCCCTAAAGAGTTGGGTTCCAAAATGAATCTAGGGAAGAGTGAAAGACCCAAAAAAGGACTCACCTTGATTTTGATAATTCATACGAAAGCGCAAGTGTTGAAAGCTCAATGGCTTTTGAGTCTCCGCCACACAATCCGTTATCTAATATAAAAAATCTACTCAATCCGATCAATTCAGGTTTATTGTCGAGTTTGTTTATTGTGAACGGCGAAATTCTATAAACTAAAGCGTGCTTGCAAGAATTCAAATTCAATTTTTTTTATATTAAGTTAGATCAAATTTGTTACAAATCGATATAAATAGTTATTGTATGGCATGTATAGATAGATAGGAGGTGAATACCTCCCAGGACCGACAGCAAGAAATTAAAGCACTTGGACTTTTTTGTCAAGCCCACCTCCCAAAATGGTACGGTCGACCAGCTTTTGAGAAATTGGTATTGATTAATTACCTCATTGTAAATTTATATTTATATATATATTTCATTTATTGGAATGATAGTTATCCCCTCATCTTGTAATTGAAAGCAACCTTAGAAGAACCCAGTTTTCCATGCGATGTGGTCCTCACTTGCCATGCCAGTGTAAGCTCCAAAGGACTCCAACAACAAAAAAAAATGGAATGTGTTCAATTAACTTGAAAGAAATATATGATTCAATTATTGACCCGTGCAATCATGTAAAAAATTATTTAAAAGAGAAAGAAAGAATGGAAGGTCTCTCTCGCTTCTGGCTATGAGAGAGAGGGGGAGAGAGAGAGAGAGATGGTGATTAAAGTGAGTGGAGAAAGATGACGGCATGCATAAATGGCAAAAGAAGGAAGACGACGGGGGGGTCATAGACTCATAGTGACCAACTTCGATTCAAAATTGTGAGAACGTGGTGGGTAAGGCTATTTTTCCCTTTCGATAGGGCATGTCATGACACGGAGTAAACTTATTAATCCTTATTCAAGATCACTAATGATGTATACACTTAAAATTCACTTAAAAAGTCATTGATAAACAATCATGTTAGGCGTCAATCATGTAAAGCATGAATAAACCAATCATGATTGACCTCTAACTGAAGCCCATTGGAGAAAATTTGCAAAACATATGACTCTACTAATGTGTGATAAATCTGCTCTAATACCATGATAAAATATACTTCATTTAATTAATCATAATTGATCTAAATAATTGAGTTGGATTCATTAAAAAAAAACATTGGGGTTTAAAGCTTATAAATGTCAAAGACACATTTGATAGAGCTGCCTAAAAACATATGGTGCGATAATAATAGTCCACAATGTTAACCGAAAAAATGGACATATCCAAACTCAGTCAATGAGCATGTGAGTTTATGATAACTATAAACAAATTCAACTTACAACCAAACATGGTGATAATCTGAAAAGGAAAACCAACAAATATTCTGAAATAGACCAGCTTAGCTTAGGGAAAGGCATGCGAGACATAAGATAGAGATTGAAAGAGAGATGCAGAAGTGTCTCTCTTTTTGTGATTGCGACGTTAATTAGGCCCTCGCAGTCAAAGGGAAGGGTTATTGCCCTCATGCTCACGAGTCATGACAGTCACGGTATTATGCCCTTGGGGACGAAATTATTGTCCTATCCTTTCTAGGGCTAGGCACTTCCACATGGAGTTCAAATTGAACCAATATCCATTTAATATATAACTCAACTTATCAGACCAAATATGATAAAACTGGGAGATTTGCAAGAGTTATATGATTAATTCGTACTTAGTCAAAATTTTCATGTCTTACCAAAAACATTTAGATGAAGGTATTAACTATTTACCAACTCTTGGCTAGGAAAATTCCCCGGCACTGTACATAAATAAGCTTTTAGGAGGTAAAGGACGAAGAAACAGCTGAGAATTATAATGAAGTCCCACCAGCCACTTCAACTTCGCTTGAGGATATTTTTCTCCCTAGATTCCACCTGCGGATAAATGAAAAATAAACTAATTGTAAATCAGTTGCCCACCTGTATCCACGTGAAGAGTCACCACCATTGTAATGTGCACGTTTGGATTATATCATCCAAAATCTTAAACTTAACCAATATGTTTTTAAATTCGAGTTATTAACAAAATAAATAAAGTTTTTTAAAGATGAAATTATGATATTTCTGATTTTGCATACTCGAATATATATTATTCCAAACACTGCAACCATAATACCATGACCAAAATAATATAACGGTCCATGTCGGTTTCCTACCTCCACCCATGGAATTGCAATTTCCTGCCTTTTCCAGATTCCTTATCTCACACACTTTAATAGAGCCAGGAGCAAACTTTTCCTCTAAAGCTAACAAAATAGAAAGGTTTTTGGTGGGGGAAGCAAGCCAAAACAATATCCTTTGTCGTCAAATTTACCCTCTACCTCTCTGCGTGGCTATCCCGCTCTATACCCATACAGTCTATAGACTCTAGATACCACCAAGTAGATACTTACTATCTTTCTCCATACAACTGAAAATTTTACTAAATAAGTGACTGCAACCACAACGATGAGTTTCTACATTGTACGATATTGAAAATAATATTACAATCAATTCAAGAAAATGATAAATCATTGAAACACTACTTTTGTACTTTTTTTTTTTTTTTTGAGAAAGACTTTTGTACTTAGCATATGCCATCCCAAAAGAAAAAGAAAGCTACCTTATTATGTTTTCTTGTATTCTAACATTCATTAAGTCAACTAATTCTAATTTGAATTTTTTTAAACTTGTAAAAGATGACAAATATTTGTCAATAAATATTTAACACTTATATATTTTTAATGATTCAAACTCTAAAAAATCTTGGTTAAATTAGAATATCTTATTCACTATTATATATATATATATATATTGATAATTCAGAAATGTCCTTTTTTAAGGTGCCCTTGGACTTGGAGAAGATAGAACCTACGCCAATAGTTGAAAAATGGCAAATTAATTTTGGGTCCAAGTCATAAAGCATTATTTATGGTAGAGTCTCTAACTTATCAAAAATAGTGTATGAAGTTCTACTTTTAAAAAAAATGTTCGTCTTAATTTTCTAGTTGACATCATCATTTTTTTTGTCAACAAAATGACATATATACCCTTAAACAAAAACAAAAAATCCTTGCAATAAAAATGAACCAAGCAAACAATTCTTGGAACCCCACTAACAATTCTGGGAAACCAAAAAAAGGAACAAGTCCCAAATAAAATCAAAAAAATTAAAACCAAACAAGTCTCGTCGTGTTGCATTTCAAGCTCAAGCTTTCCGATCAAAAAGTACCAAGAATCAAAAATAAAACCCTCGATCCATATTAAAATCAAACCAAGAAATCAACAAGTACCAAACATTAAAACCCTCAAATCTAATCCACCCTCAATCTCTCTGATCTCCCTCCACCCAGTCCCGACCATCTCTAATTCGAAGCCTCGAACCAGGACCAGAAACTCAACACCTCACTCGGACCCGAACGTGGACCCGACCAGCCCACTCCCATCTCAACAAGTCTCGACTGCGGGGATGAAGAAGGAAATGATGATTTAGGTTGGATGTTCTGGGTTTCTACTCCAATGTTAGTGCGTGCTCCTAATTTTTAGGTTGTTTTCATGCTGTTATGGCTTCGAAGATGGGAATGGTGTTCTGGCTTTCTAATGTTTTGGTTTTTAATGTTTTTTTATTTTATATTGATTGGGACTTATCATTTTTTCGGTTTTCATTATTCTTGGTGTTCCTGGATTTCCAAGAATGTAAGTATTTTTTTTGTTTTTGTTTTTGTTTAGGGGTATATATGTCATTTTGTTGAAAAAATGAAAAAAATGGTAACATCGACTATGAACCTGAGATCTACATTTTTCTAAAGAGCAAGGATCCCAAACACTATTCTGATAAGTCATGAATCATACCACGAATAATATAATAAACTAAGAAGCTGAAAGTAATTTACCGGTTGAAAAAAGTATGGATGTCCTTCTCACTATTCACCAACTTGTGTAATAGAATTTACCTTCACACACGCAGAAAGGTTGAGAGATGATCAATTGAAAGAGATTGAGGTGCTTACTTATTATAGCTAGCCATGAACTCCCCCCCTAGCCACTAGTTATACATACAACTGTGAATGATAAGTCCTTCTCAATTGCTTTATAATTAGTCCCACGTCTAGCAATCAAAACCTCAAAAAACCTAGAGACTAACATAGCTTCATCAGATGTTTACCTCTGGCAACAAAGACACTAACTATGGCATTGACCCTTTTTCTAATTTTTTCTACATTCCCTCTCCATTGTGTCCTCCTTATAATGGGGTACTAATGGAGTTAGAGGATCAAGGTTTACTTCTCCTAGAGGAGCATGAGAATGGTCTTTTCCAACCAATGGCGAATTCCGCGTGTGACGAATCTATCTCGGCCGAGACCGTCCTAAACATGGTAGATTCGGCTGAGAAACATCATCACCAGGCGGTATATCACGAGCTAATTCGATCCAACGAGGAGGCGCAGGTTGTGAGGAGGAGGTCTTCCAAGAGGGACAGGCACAGCAAGATCCACACAGCTCGGGGGCCAAGGGACAGGAGAATGAGACTCTCACTTAAGGTTGCTAGGGAGTTCTTCTATGTCCAAGACATGTTAGGCTTCGACAAGGGGAGCAAGACCTTGGAGTGGCTACTAATCCAGTCCAAGCCGTCCATTGATAAACTATTTGCCGGAGTCCCGAGCCAGATGACGATGAATTATAGCTGGAAGAACGTTTCTTCTCCATCTGAGTGTGAAGTTATCTCTGGACTAGATGAGGCTGGGCTTATTGCAGGGTCTAGTCCAAAGGGTACTTCCAAAACTTCCTCATCCAAGATCAATAAAGTTAGGAGGATTAGATCATCATCCTCGGGGCGAATACTCCAAAAACCTCTTGCAAGGGAGTCGAGGGCTAAAGCAAGGGCAAGAGCAAGGGAGAGAACATTGGAGAAGAAAAAGCTAAGCGAAGAGGCATCGAATTGCTGGTCGAACCCGAACCTATTAGGAAGCTGCTGGAGTAGTGCATTTGGAACTGGGGAAGATCAGTATTCTTCTTCTCCCAAGCATGCCTTCAACCACAACATGAACCGTCCTCTTCCTCATCCTCCTCCTCCAAGCTCGGATGTTCTTGGCAAGGCGGACGAGCGGATTAGAGAGAAGCAAGGGCGGTTGGAAGCAGCAACAGGGTGCTTCATTGATGATTCTTTGGTGATCACGAGCAAGTGGAACCCATCATCTATTCCCATGAGCCACCTACAAAGCACTAGCAATATCCCCCACGAGGTAAAAATTGATATATACTTCCCCTCTACGTTTCCACTTGTATGACACCTTATTGTTGACACCTTAATAATTTTTTTTTCGAAAAAATAGTATGAAAAATATGCAAAAGTATTTTTTTGGGTTATTATGTACAACTATTTAAAAGTACAAAAAAATTCCTCCACAAAAATTAGAAAGAACACCACTGATTCTTCAGTACCCTGGATGAAATTAACGACTTTGATCCAAGTGGTACATGGATTTACTTACAAAAATTAGGTTCAAAATTTACAAATATTAAAAAACAGTGATTTGAGAGAGTTACCATTAAAATAGTGTAAGATAATAATCGACGCTGAATATACATGTATACATATAAGTAACTATATCGCTGAGGTTTTTAGGATGAATGTTAATGGTCAGTACTAACAATCGATGCACCTTCAGTTCACAGACTTCCAATCTATGTGCAAGAATTGGTAGGCGTAGTGCTGCTGCAACAACGGGCCATATGTATCATCATCATAACCTGCTTCCATCAGTCCTTCAAGTGATGAAGGTTCCATGAAATGAAATAATTTGTATGGATTCCCTCCTCGCTTGGAATTTGTATGATATGTATGTCTGGTTTGAGTTTTAATCTAAGCATCGTGTAATATGAATTCATCTCTCAGTGAATTAATGAGTTGCCATTGATATTTATACTATCCTAGTTACCGAACAAGGAGACGATTCAGGATGATAGGCTCTTCAAACAGCAGATTATCAGAGTAAAACTTAAAACCATACAGTTTGAGGTTATTCTAGCCAAAGCTCTCTAAACTAAATGGTAGTAGCGTACTGTCTTGTACAAGTAGTTTTTTTTTAAGTATAGGATGGGTCTTAAGATATGTAAAGAATCTTACTAATTAATCATCAATCTTATGTACAATCAGAAGATCCCTTTGCTCAAAAGAAGCAATTCAAGATAATACACCAAAACATGATCAGATAAAGTATCTACATAAGCCTTCACATACCAAGGTATCAAGAAGGTTAATCTAATCATTTAAGCAATAACTATGTTTTGCATTCCTTGCCCAAAAAAATTCATCTTTGTGTATTAATAATCACTTCACATGAAAAAAAAGAGTATTACAAAATTTACATGAAAATCGATATAGCTATTCTTGCATAAGTGGAGCAAGAAGGTTCAACTCAAACAACTAATTAGAGGGTATAACTAAAAGTAGCTTCAACAACTAAATAAAAAACCAAATGAATGAAAAACAAACCAATTATGTTGAACTTAGTAGTGGTACTATTTTAATTCATACTATCTATAAGTAGACATTTACTAGTTCGACTAATCTAGATTTGATCCATATAGTTACCTCGAATATAAATTTCTCTAATAAATACTTAACATTACTATATTTTCAATGGTTCGAATTCAAAATTCTTTGTAAAGGTAAAACATTTTTTTCAAACGTATCTAAATATTTGGTGACGGCATTTATTGCATATTTATTTGTATACACTTAATCATTGTTGTTGCTCTAAAAGACATTAGTCACCATATCACTGACGTGATAATAATTATTTGTAGTTTGGAGAAGATAATGTTGTTCCAGTCTTTTAGGCTAGATTTTGAGTGCATTTATCTTATCAGTGCCAGTGATATCTCTGTCTCCACTTAATATTTTACTTGCGACACCTTTTGAAGAAGGGCACAAGCATGCTTTTTTCTCAAATGAAGACATCTTCAACCTTAGGGAAATGACTGAATGGACATAAGTGATCCAACATGTCCACGCTCAAGTGTTTCTTTGATGTTCTTGTTTGATCCCGCGTGACGTTGATATTGCACTTCAGTAACTGGATAATTTCCCTAACTTGACCATTTTCTTGTTTTGTATATGGAAGGCACGAAGTAGGTTGGAGGTGATTATTTTTTTAAGTTTTACGAATGAAAAATCATTAAAAATTATAGTTGAATAAGATTTGAGAATGTTCGACCATAAATGCAATGATTATACGATTAATTTGCTCACAAGATGGTAAAATATGGAGAATCTTTCTTAAATAAAATCTAACAATTTTCAATAAAATAATTGGCCTTGAGTGGTAAAAAGTGGGGTGGAGAATTGACTTTGGAATTTAGAATACGAGAATATATTTCTACGCGTGTAAAACTTCAACTTTTTAATAAATCAATAATGTTATTTAATAAAATAATTATTTAGATTTTTTTCTTGAGACTATCGTGATAATTTAGAACATGGTATTATGAGTTAAATGTAAAAAAATGGTATCATGAGTTAAACCTTGTAGCATTTAGTTGGCAAGTGCACTAAACTGCAACATGTCCTTTACCATACAGTTCTAAGTTTTAACGAGGTTACTAGTTATAACATCGTATTTTCCTCTCTTTATTACCCGTTTATGACCTAGCTTGAGGATCCTGGGAGGCTTCACTGGTGTAATCGTTTCTATGTAGTTCTTAATAAACACTTCAGTTTAAGAAATTGTTTTCTTGAGATAATGGAATATTTTCTCTTTATAAAAGAGGAGATCATGAAATTTCTTTGAGCTAATTTTTACTGATCTTAGTGATGATAAACGGACAACCTAAGTTCTACGGTGATGAAAAGAACTCTGTTAACTTATTAAAATTTTAATCGAATATGATATTTTATTTATCTTTGTTAATATCGGACAACCTAAGTTCTGTGGTGCGACCTCTATTTTAAGATGTAAAGTCAAAACGCGTTTCATAGAACATAATGCCAAATCAAACAAGCCTAATTTTTCATTTCTTGCTCCATATTTATCAGCCACTAGTCTGAATCAAATTGTCATGTTAAATATTTGTTGAATTATTTTTTATAACATTTCAAATTTTAACTGATTCGAACTAAGATAGTTGATTCAATATACGTACAGATAAAATGTGATATTAGAAAAAATTAAAGGAAGTAAATTGTATAGATGAGCATATTTAAGCAAGCAGCCCTTTGGAGACACACCGCCGAAATAGTATTGGTATAAGAGAGAGCCAGGTTGAATGTCACGGAACGACGGAAAGAGAGAAGAGGAAGTTGCTGTTTGGCCAAACGTTTCGGAATAAAAATATTCCCATTGTTTTTATTATAGATGTTTTATTTTTGTTTATTTAGCCGATACATGAGCCAGCACTGGTATAATAAATAAAACATTAAATTACTCGATACTTTGGCCATTATTATTTTTTGAAAAACCAAACTTTTATTTGTTAAAAAAAGAGAAGACAACGTATACAAAAGAGGCAAAAAAAATTCCATCGATTTTAAAGAAATATACCAATAACCGTAGTCGGAAATAAGTGACGATCATGGATTAAAATGTTAAATGACGGCTTCACAGAAATTTACCTTTCTTAATATTGAAAATTACAAAGTTTGTTATAAGACCACCCGCAGCGGTTCAAATTCACGCCCCGGGCGCGCCACGTGGCGACCCGGAATTGGGCGTGAGGAATACGTCGTGGCGCCCCGCGTGTTAATCGGGACACGCCTCGCCCCGGGCGACGTGGCCCAATCAGAAGCCCCTGTCGGGGCGAGGCGTGCTCCTTTTGATTGGGCCACGTCGCCCGAGGTAATATTTTATTTTTTTTATTTTTTTTAAATTGAAAAAAATTAAAAAAAAATCAGAAAAATACGGAAAAATTCTAAAAATTTCTTTTATTTTTTTTTGACTTTTTTGTATAATTGATTTTTTTTATAATTTTATACAATTTTTTGAATCCAAATAACGAGACTTTTCGGATGAAAAAAAATGTGTGTGGTCCAAATTTGATGTAAAAAATTTGTGGTTTCCAAATTCATTTGAAAGTTCTATAAATAGGTACAACCTTCTTCATAATTTTTCACACCAAAATGTCTCCTCTCCTCTCTTTTCTTAATTAGATTGGGAATATCTAATTAACATTTTAATTAGATATGGATCCCAATGAAGAAAATGAGAATTTTGATTGGACCGATTTTAGGTAATTTAGTCCAACTAATGATTTTTTAGCTTCTAACCCCAATGTTTACTCCCAGGCTAGTCAAAACTTAAGCTAAATTCCTGAGTCAAACCAAGATCCACCAAACACCCGCCCAACCGATCCTCTAGCCCGGCCAAGGCCCAACCGACCAACGCCAAGACCACATCCTCCAAACAACCATCAACCTCGACCAATTTACCCCAAATTCTAGGGAAATGCTCCCCAGATGCCACCATACCCACCTTGGTACTTTACAAGTTTTTTTCGAAATTCGCCAAATTGCCCACCAAACTTTACTGAAGCTCGACCAAGCTCAGTGCAAATTCCACAACCTGAATCATCATTACCCACACAACTAAAAGAAAAAACCATTGCTAAGACGTGGAGTGTAAAAGAAGACATTGTACTAATGTCTACTTATTTACAGGTTAGTGAAAATGCCATAGTCGGGGCAAACCAAAAGGGGCAAGGCCTTTGGCACCGCATTAAGCAAATCTATGATCAATGTCGAATAGAAAATTCAACCGACCTTAGCCCAAGAAATTATGAGCAGATGAAAAATAGATACAAACGCCTAACTCTGGCATGTGGAGGATGGATTCAAGCATATACACCCATGCATCTCGGCGTAAGCAAAGTGACCAAGCCGAATCTGATATAGTGGCGGAAGCGCATATATTATATCAACAAACCCACAAGAAAAAATTTCTTGATCTACATGTGTTTGAGGAAGTGATGCGCAAACATCCAAAATGGAATCTTGACATGCAACAAGATCAATCATTCGGCTTCACCTTTTCATTGCCGGCAAATGATGTAGAGGGTGGTGGAAGCACAAAGAGAACAAGAACCACCGAGGAGGAAACCAACACAATTCCAGACGACCCACCTACTCTAGTTAGCAGAGCTTCGACAATGGAGCATCCAATTGGCCGAGAAGCAGCCAAGAAAATGCGAAGCGCTAGAGGAAAAGAGAAAGTCACATCAAGCAATGACAACTTCCCTTCAGAGCTTGATTCTCTGCAAATTTCGCGGTCAACAGCGAAGGACACTACCAAAGATGTCATCGAGCAGATGAAAACGAATGAAGGAGTACAAAGAAGCCAAGACGATAAGCGCTAATGCCAAGATTACAAGCGCTAAGGCCAAGATTTCAAACGCTAAGGCCAAAATCTACCAAGCAAATACGGCCGTTCTCCAGGCATTGATTGCTCGAGGAAAAGAACTATCCCCAGACGAAGAAACAATTAAGAATTTTTTACTGAAACAATTTTATAATAAGGATTAATCAATTTCAGTTTTTTAAATTTATGTAATTGTTTCCATGTTCGCATGTAATATATTTCGAATTTTATAAAATTTCTGTTTCGCAAAATGTGGCACTTCGAAATTAAATTTAACATTTTTTAAGGTACGCAAAAAAATATTCGATTCTGATACAGTTAGCTGAATTTTAAAAAAGCTGAGCTGAGAAAAAAGTTGACGTGGCGCCCAGGGCGTGACACTGTAGTAGGGGCACCACTGTGAGCTGAAAACTGAGAGTAGGAGCGCGGCTAACGTGGCGCCCAGGGTGCGCACTGTAGTGTGGGCACCAATGCGGATGGCTAAGTCCATCGGTCCAATTTGGTAAAATATCTACTTTAATGGTCAATCCACCATCAACGTTTAAGTACAAAAATCATCTCCTGGGTCACTGTCAAACCAGTCAAGACAGATTATTTTAAACAATGTACCCAACATGATGAGTAGTAGTATATTACGTAGAATGTACATGAATGGTTTGAACAAATAAATACTTTAAAAAATATATATAGTTCTATTCATATATACATAAATAATACATCATTTGAAATTATTAAAAAAATATAAACAAACTATTATAGCGCCTGCAAATATTTGAGTAATATAATTCAAATATATAAGACTAAACAAACTATTACGTAAAGCAATTCAAATATTCGTACTTGAACTATTCATTATGACTGAATACCATTATTTTAATATCAGAATGATCATATAAAAAAATATATGTACATAACTAAATCCGATTCCTAATCTATGGTATTATTTTCTAACAATATTTTTGTGGTCCCAGGTATAGTGACACTAGATAGATATCGCTCACAAAGAAAGAACAATATTATCAATCATTCCGTTTATCAAAATATAAAAATCATTTTGGCCCTTAACATAAAACCAATTCATTCATTTTCTGATAATTTTTTCGAAGATATAGAAAGTATGAGAAATAAAAGTATAAAAGAGTACTTTATGGTCACCATCAAACCAGTTAAGATATTATTTTAAACAAAGTAGCAACACGATAATTTATGGTCTTATTTTCTACC